>JALIGW010000003.1:139824125-140054125 GCA_023053685.1 Diadophis punctatus similis
AAGCTTGGTATGTAGTCCCTGGAAAGGTCAATCATTAACCTGCCCTCACAACAGTTTTAGTTAGATCAAGGCAAGGAGGAAAACTAAGGAAAAAGCACTTTCACTTCGGAATGAATTGTTCGAAATGCCTCTTGTACATTCAGTACCATTCCCTTTCAGCTCAGCACTTCTGAGTTCCTGCCTGTATTCATTTCCCGTCAGGCATAATGGCCTGGTTGGTCTCCCAGAGATCTGACCTTAAGTTTATTCTAGACACAACACTATAGGCCGGTTCATTAATTATGAATACACTTGTGCGTATAGAAAGGCATGGATAGGCCGGCCTGGTAATTTTACCTTGTTCTTCAGGCTTACCTTAATAAATAAATTAGGGACATATCTTTGTGAAATGCCTTTGGAAGAATAGAAGGGGAGGAAAAATCCTTTGAGTCTTAAAAGCCTCCACGTTCAAAGATAAGAGGATTGGTGACATCAAACGCTTTTATTCCTTCTCCCTCTGGTTTGCATTATATATGACAGAGTATATTTTTATATACGTGTGTGCGAGTTCGGGAAAGGAAGACAAAGCATTGGATATATAACAAGCTATCAATAAGACATTTATTTCCATGAGTTATTGATAACCTCCTAGCTCGTAAGTGACAAAGTAAAGTAGACCCACGAGCGAAGTATGAAAGGCCATCAATAACAATTGGAAATAAATGATGTCTCAAGAGCCTACCCATTGTGTGCTGTGTTTCTATAGTATCAGGTTAAGTTTCAGTTCAGGCTGATGTTGTAGCAACCTGAAGCTCTAGTTGAAGTAAATGGCTTTGGAGGAGGAGGGGGAGGCTAATGGGAGATGGATTCTTAGGGACTATATTTTCACAGTTTGGAGAATCATGGGAAATGGTAAACCTGCAAATTAGAGGAAGGCAAGGAGAGATTACTTCTTTTTCTATAAATTAAATATGAAAAGGAACATCTCCGGGTGGCTATTCTCTGTCAAGAAGGCATCTAAATCAGGGTCCATAGATGAAATTGATCTCAAACGCTCTTTCGGTTTTCCCACAAAGCTGACAAATCTCATGGGCTTTGATAAATCTGTGGGGACTCATTCATGTGAGCTAGTTTTGCAAAAAATTTTGGCTGCTGAGCAGTCTAGAAAAGAAAGATTTCCTTGAAGGCCCCCCAACACGGCTGTGGAATTTATTACTTTTCTTTTCTTTACTAACCGCCCAGACTCAGGGGTCTCCAACCTTGGCAACTTTAAGACTTGTGGACTTCAATTCCCAGAATTCCTCAGCCAGCTTTGCTGGGAGTTGAAGTCCACAAGTTTTAAAGTTGCCAAGGTTGGAGACCCCTGATGTCCCAGAGTCATTTGATAGTGAGATGGGTGGTATATAAAATTAATAAATAAATTGGTCACAGAGATAGAGAAGCTTAACATCCTCCACAGAGACACATTTTGGATGCTACAGCTCAGCCAACATCTTAGAAGGCCATCAGGCCACCTCAATTCATACATTTGAATAGGTCATCCTAACTGTTGCGGGTCCTGTGGCGTTGCCTGTATTTAAGGGATCTTATTGGCTCATATTATAAAACAGTAATTTATATCTCAGGTGATTTAATACATCAAAACTAAGATGAGCTAGAGGTACTATTGATTTGGACTTTTAGATGGACAATCCCCAAACCCTAACCCTATCGATATTAGTTTAGAAACACTTTAGTTGTTTATATTATTGAAAAAAAGTGAGGGAATAAACAGAAAGATCTGAAAATAAAACCATAAAAAGCCCAGCCAATCTCCAAAAATTGATACTGCCAAACCACTAATCCTGTTTAATTTCCTACACCAATTTGGGGATTATTGGCCCTCTCCAAATTAGCATGTCCAAACTTGTTCCCTCCAAATACTTTAGACTTCAGCCCCTCCAATTTTCACTCTTCAGCTATCCTAGCTGGAGATCATGAGTATAAAAGTCCAAACTCAAAAACATTTAGAGGGCATCTGAATAGCTGAGTAACTCTGCTCTCCAAATAACAAGTCACTCGTTTAACCCATTCTGATCCAAATTCAGTAGGAAAAGGAACGATTTTTAAAAAATGTATCAGCATATCAGTCTGTAAGTAGAATCAAGGTATCCCACTTGGAAAAAAAGAATGGAGTGATGTGCTCACTCCATTTTTCCTCTTTTATTTCCTTTCCGGGCTGTATGAATGGGAATGCCAAAGAGTTCTGTTAGACTTCATTCAATAGCAACTCATTCCTGGATGCATCTCCCTGCTGAGATCTCCCTCCCTTAGCCTTCCAGCTAAGGACAGAAGAGAAGAGAAGAGAGGCAGAAGCCTCTCCATTGTTCCCCAATCCACTTTCCTCATCTGCTAAATTACCACCTGTCATGCCCATGTGAAGGGCTTGAAAGAAAAGGCCAAGATGGTCCCAGGGCTGAGGTTCACTTGCAATTTTTAACACCTTAATAGCCCAGCAACAGCAGTTTTATTCCTGTTTGGTGCCACCAATTCTCTGTTCTCCAAAGGCTGACCGTTTAAATAGTTTTATTTCCACTGGTTTATGTTCTGCCAAGACTGCCTTTCCTCAATAAGCAACCATAACACTATGGTGTGAATGTCATAGCACTTTCCCCATTTTTTTAGGGATCTTCACGGGGCTGCTAAGAGTACATCCTTGCCATGAGGAGGCACCTGTGTCGTAGAAGAGAAGGTGGGACATCTATGTGAACCACACTCTTAAAAGTTTTGTCCATCCACCCTTGGGGACATTGTTTACTCAGTTAAGACTCTTCTGAGATCAGCCGATTGTGTTGTTATCCTGTCCTGCTACAGCAAGAAGGATGGGGAGGATCACTTGTGAGGAAAGACTCTATGACGTTCCCAAAGTTTCCAAAATCATTACAAACACGTTTCAAAGACAGTCATCAGAACAAGTACTTTGGAACATTGCCTACGTTTAGCAGAGAAAAAAGTTGAACTTAGATTAGTTTAGCTTACTTTATTGACATTGCACCTCGTATAACGAAATTAAATGCCACCTTCAGGTGGCACGCAGAGCCATATCTGAGGGCACGCGAGGTGTTGCCCTATGTCAGCTCCAGCATACATGCGTGTGCTGGCCAGCTGATTTTCAGCCTTCTTTTCGGCTTTTTTTTTTGCCTTCCCCAGGGTTCAGGAAAGCCTCCTGAAGCCTGGGGACGGTGAAAAACGGCCCAACCGGAAGTTCGTTTCCAAACTTCTGATTGGCCCGTCTGGCCATTTTTCACTCTCTCCAGGCTTCAGGAGGCTTTCCTGAACCCTGGGGAGAGCGAAAAAAAGCCCAACGGGCCTACCGGAAGTCCGGAGGCTTCAGTGAAGCCTGTGCGCATGTACAGCAGCGCGGGGGGATTGTGTGCATGCGGGGGGCAGCACACATGCACAAGGGGGAGGGCATTGCATTATCGGTGTGGGCACACGCATACGCTATCTCGCACGCGCGCACCCTTTTGGCACCCGAGCAAAAAAAGGTTCGCCATCACTGCTCTATACAATTGAATTAAAAACCCGATATTGCATTAATATTGCACTATAGAGTAGAATTCAATATAGTTACTGCCCTGGGATGGAAGCTGTTTTTCAGCCTATTTGTCCTTGTTTTTATTATCCTGTACCGTCTGCCAGATGGCAATAGTTCAAAAAAAAGGGATGCCCAGGATGAGATGGATCTTTAAGGATGTTTTGAACTTTCTTAAGGCAGCGGGAGCTATAAAGCTCTTCCAAAGAGGGGAGAGGGCAACCAATGATCCTCTGGACAATGACATTAATCTTTTGGAGTGCTGTCCTATCTGCCACTGTGCAATTGGCAAACCATACACAGGTGCAGTAAGTTAAAATACTCTCTATGGTGCAGCGGTAGAAGGTCACCAGCAGTTTTTCATTCAGTTGTTGTTTCCTGAGAAGTCTCAGGTAGTATAATCTCTGCTGGGCCCTTTTGACTAGTGCTGCAATGTGACTGCCCCAGATCAGGTCCTCTTTTTTGATAACACCCAAAAGCTTAAAACTGGCCACTTGCTCCACTTGGTCTCCACTGATAATCAAGGGCTGGATGTCTGATCTATTCCTTCTATAGTCCACTATAAATTCCTTGGTCTTATTGGTGTTAAGGACCAAGTTATTGTCTCCACATCACAAAAGCAACCGGTCCACCTCATCTCGAGAGGCAGACTCATCCCCCCCCCAGAGATGAGTCCCACCACTGTTGTATCATCTGGCAAATTTAGTAATAGTATTACTAGCATGAGTGGGAATGTAGTCATGCAATTAAAGAGTATAGAGTAAGGGACTCAACACGCAACCCTGTGGTGTACCAGTGTTAAGAATAAGGGCTGAAGAGATATGATTACCTAATCTGACCCTCTCAGAGCGGCCAGACAGGAAATCTATAATCCAAAGGCAGATTGAATAAGAAAGTTCAAGATCCATAAGTTTTGACACTAGTCTATGTGGAAGTATTGTGTTAAATGCAGAGCCAAAATCTACAAAAAGCATCCTCACATAGCCCCCCTGCTGTTCCAAATGAGTCAGAGCAGTGTGAAGAGTGATGGCTATAGCATCCTCTGTAGATCTATTTCTTCTGTATGCAAACTGTTGTTTATCAAATGTATGCAGAAGACCAGAAATGATGTTGACGGCAGACTAATTTCTCAAAGCACTTGATGATGATGATAGGAGTGAGTGCCACTGGTCTGTAATCGTTGAGGTTATTGATAGGGAACTTCTTTGGCAGCGGAACAATGGTGGAAGCCTTCAAACAAGATGGAATAGTGGACTGGGATAAAGACCGATTGAAGATCCTGGTAAGAGGACAAGAGGACGATGCTGTTGGTAAATAGAAAATGGACTTGGGAATTGTTGTACCACCTATAGAAGGAGCAACTGTGCAGACTCCAGAGTGCTCCACACAGCTACTCTTGGGATTGCAGGTGGCAGCTGGGTGGCAAGAAGCATCTTTACATAATTACTTCTGATGTGACAGCTGCATTCTTTCTTGGGTTCGGTGATAGTTATTCATGCCCTGATTGCTTTCTATCTTAATTATTGTAATACATGTAGGAATGTCCTTGACAAATACCTGGAAGTTGCAAAACACAATAGCTAGGCTACTATCCAAGTAAACCTCAGGGATCATATGATAGCTGAACTGCAGGATCCTCACTGGGGCCATTGCCTGGGGCAGAGTTTAAAGTATTGACATGGACCATTAAATTGTTGAACATCCAGGGGGATACATCCCTTTTAACAAACTTGTTTGGTTGTTAAGACTTGCAGGAGAGACCTCTTGAAGATGCTCCACTCAGACAGTCTTTTCTGAGCTGCACCGGTTGCCTGATTGCCGCCAGATCCAATTCAAGGTGTTGGTTATTACCTATAAAGCCTATGTTATGGCATGGGTCACGGTTACCCGAGGAGCCATCTTGGGCCACAGTGCCAGGTAACAGAGATGGGTGCAATGGAGGTATAATATGGCTTCCGCATCCCACATGCTTAGCCAGTTCCTACAGTGGCATTGGCATCTGTACACAATCAGGTACATTGTAGTCCTAGGAGGGATCTGTCTCTCAAGAAAGTGCTAATTACACTTGGATTGGGAGGTTTTCTAGATCTGATACGGGGATCCAGAGGGAACCTTCACCTGAAATGAGATTGCATCCTCCTGTTCAATGAGGACAAGTGGCTGTGGATGATCTTGTTGTGAAGGTTTAATACACTGACTATGAGATGGTGTGAGGAATTGAAGGGTGGGTGGGCCAACATGAGTAGCACTTTGGGACTGATGCCTCCAAAAGTGAGATGATTGGATATATATAGATAGTTGTGTGGATTTTAGTTGGTGGCCTCCTGTATGTGGAGTTTTACTACTGTAGTGGGAAGACTAAATTGATCCCATTTATGATGGGTCATGGGATATTACGGTAAGAGGATTCCAGGTGAAGTGGGACTGAAACCTGGATGAGGATCTCCACTTCCATTTTAGTTGTCCCACTTCTATGTCCAAATGACCAGCCAGTGATTTTGGTCTCAAGTTGCTTATTGTAAATGTGATGTCCATTTACAATAAGATCTTGCTTATCTCCAAGTGTTAGAGTGTTAACACTTGGAGATGTTAATGAGCAGAGATGCCAAACCTATAATGAAGGCTTCTGCTTCAGAGGTGATAGAATGTGAATACTGGTGTATTAAGGTTAGTCATAGGTGTACCAGCTGCACTGTCTCTGACAGGATCTTTATCCAAAATTTTGGATCTATTTTTGGAGCGAGAGTTGGGGCATGCTGCCAAGAAACTTTTGATTGGGGTAGGATAAAAAAGAATTAATTAGCCACAAAAGGCATGAAAAGTGAAAGGGTTAATTATGCTTAAATCTTCTAGCTAAGAGTGAAACTAAAAAAAAAAAACCAACACATTTTAAATAGTAATATCCAAGGAGGATCTACTTGATTGCCAGAATGAAATATAATAAATATTAATTCAGTTTGCACTCAAGGTCCTGGTGATCACATGGGCACAGCCATATAGAATATTATTCTTTTAGGAAGATTTTGACTTCCCACTTTGAAAAAGCAACAAGTGAGTAATTTCTATTCATGATCATGTTTAGAACCCAGCTTCAAACCAACTTATTCTAGATCAATGCTGATCGAAGATTATTAAATGAGTTAGAATAGCTGAAATAGTTTCTCCATCTAACACTCAAAAGCATCAGCAAGCATGTGAGAAAGATAATCCAACCCAAAAGCTGGCACACAGCCAGGAAAGTTCTCTTATAAACAGGGATCAGGCTAAAACATAGCCGAGCACAAAGTAAACAGGCACTTATAGATTATTATTAATTTTAAATAGAATTTAAAACATTTTCAGTGCATCAGAACAGGTGGTCTATTTGTTTAAGCTAGATGTTGATACAGGTAGTCCTCGATTTAAACAGTTCATTTAGTGACCGTTCAAAGTTACAACGGCACTGAAAAAAGTTTGACTTATGACCGTTTTTCACACTTACAACCTTTGTAGCATCCCCGCGATCACGTGACCAAAATTCAGACGCTTGGCAACGGATTCATACTTATGACCGTTGCTGTGTCCCAAGATCATGTCATCCTCTTTTGCAACCTTCTGACAGGCAATCAACGGAGAAGCCAGATTCACTTAACAACTGTGCTGCAAAAACTTCCATCCTTCCGAGGTCGGTAAAATGAGGACTCAGATTGTTGGGGGCAATATGCTGACTCTGTAAACCGCTTAGAGAGGGCTGTACAGCACTGTGAAGCTGTATATAAGTCTAAGTGCTAGCGCTAGTGCTAATTTATCAACTGCAGTGATTCACTTAACAACTGTGGCAAGGAAGGTCGAAAAGTAGGGCAAAACTCACTTAACAACAGAAATTTTGGGTTTAATTGTGGTCGTAAGTCGAGGACTACCTGTATTTGTTATACAGTATTGTACAGAGTTATCTACAAGATACAGCATAAGGACTGTAACAGTCACTGTGTAGGACAGACAGGCTAAAGACTGGCCGAGTACATCCATGAACACCAACTAGCAATCAGAAGACACAGCGAAAACCGACTTAGCCTATCTCACAGTCACAACACATGGGCAGACTCGACCACATGGGAGTGTGGGAACAGTATGAGAAATTGTTAGCATCATAGACCAAGCCAAATTTTTTTAAAAAACAACCATTAGGGAATTCTGGAAGCTTGACATTCAAACAAATCAGCCATCAGTAGACAAATAGAGATAAAGCATATTCACATGCCATTCAAGAGACAATTGAAAAGCTAAGAAGGAAACAAAAAGATCAAACACATCCTTTCCAGCAGCCAGATAAGCAGGATTGACACCAGACAAAGAATCAAGCTGAAAACAATACCCTAATCAATAAACTACCAAGCTGAAAACCACACCCACAAACTTGGCAGGGCAACTACTGTATATAAACAAGGATCAAAATCCACACTCGCTGGCACTGATGTTGTTATCTATTTGGGTGATGAAACATCTGCAAGCAAACATTCAGGCTCAGAGAGCACCAAGGATTCCCAATTCAATCCTAAACTGCAGATATCCTCTTCCGTTGATACTAAAACAGTATGTATTTTTTTAAATGATTCAAGTCTCTTTAACTTTCTCAGAAAATTAAAAATTATGGATTCTCCTGATAGGCTCTCCTAAGCAGAATGGTTGGTGCCAATGCAGATGGTAAACGTGTTAGTTATCGTCTGCACAGATTGCTTGATATTTATTTACACGGTGCTAAACATAAACATTGGCTGAATTTATCCTATCCTTCCTCCGGGAAACACAACAGAGCATTTTAGCCTAGCAAGACACACGGAAAGGTAAGTTGTACCTGAAAAATAGACACACCCTGGCCCAGCAATTACTTTAGGTATATAGAAATGTAAATCCCAGATATTTTTATCCCTTGGGCCCAACGCATTAGCAAATTTGCTAGATTGGCTTTTCTTTTTTGGCCTGTAATACCTATATATTTATTTAACATTGAAATATTGTGTTTTTAACCTTGTTTTTTAGTTTTTTTATATTGATATTGTTTGTATTGCTGTTAGCCGCTCAGAGTCCCTGCTGAATTGAGCGGCATACAAGTACAAGTAATAAATAAATAAATAATAAAGTATTTTAATTGTAGATGTACCCATGTCCACATACCTCTTTTACATATTATAGTGTGCCATTGTTTGTTTAATCATGGTTTGATGATTAAACCCTAATTGGCCTGGGTCTGCACATTAAGCCAAAACCTAACATTATAATGAACATATGTGAACCGTCTGTTAATGCAAGCATAAACTCTGAAAACTAGAACACAATTTGGCATCTTGAAATGCTTGCTTCATTTTAAAGCCCAACACAACTAAAACCCAGTGAGGATTTACACAAAATTGAAAAGAGAATGAACGAAGAATGAATTAAACTTTTTTTTCACATCTTTGCTTGCTTGCTTACTGCATCTACAATATCATCTTTGTAGTACTGTGTTTTGAACAATGCCTTACACTTATATTTAAATTAGGGAGAATGAACAAAAACAAGATGCAACAGATAAATAGCAACTTGTCACAAGTTTGAGAGGTCTTCAAGAAGTAATAGTATAGATTTCTATACCAGAATTTCCCTAGCAAATATATTCTGTACAGTTGCTAATGAAAGTATGCTTTACTTACAATATAAATTGAATATTGAAAGTTGGGTACTTTATTTTTAATTCAATATTAAAATAGTATGGCTAATCAACGAACATATACACTCAAAGCATGTCAAATTAAGTATATGAATACAAATTTTTCTACTGTACTATGTATTGAACATGAGAGGGAAAATAAATTTCCTAGGCCAAACAATTTAGGAGCATCAGAGTTCACCAATGCTCAAACATTTTGTGCCTGCATGCCTGTTGCACAATTTCAAGAATGGCTCAATATTAAGATGCCTCAAAACATAGGCATGTTCAGTCCAGATTGGCATCAAGGAAGAAGGATCCATACAAGGATTTCTGATCAATATCCTGAGGTGGAAACAGATTAGCTCTAAGAAACTATTCTATATAATCAAAACAATTAACTACAGCAATAGATCTAGTTTCACACATATTCTAATTAGGATGGGAACAGTGAGATGTGGTCCACCTATTCAATCCAGCAATAGTATTTATTTAGCATGGAATACCCTTCGTACAATCAAGATTCTGTGGAAAGTTATTACTTGCAAAGAAATGTATTAAAAGCTACTACTCCAAAGAAGTCACACATTTTTAAAAACAAGTAGTATTGAATCATATCCAATTCCGTATCCAAGTTCACTGATAAATTCATTTGCTCTTTCAATACTAATACTGCTGTCTTTAGACATGTTCTACTGAAGTAACTTCATTAATCACAGACATTTCTGATAAGAGCAACCAGATCTTATATATGTTGGACTCCAATGCCTACAATTCTAAAAGTATTTTGCCTTAGCTGATTTCTTTGCCTCTTATATCTTAGTTCTGCATGCTGATTTTACTACATCTCCTTATCAAACGCAGATTCCGAAATGCCCTTTTCAAGACAAGATAAATGTACATTTTTGTTACTGGGTTCATGTATGTGGCTCACCCATGTTCCCATCCATGTTTTCCATTTAGTGGTAGTAGTGATCCTGTTTCAGAATTCTGGAGTTCTGAGCATTGTAGAATCAAGAAATAGAGTGAAAAAGGCATATATGATTTTCATTGAAAAACAAAATTATTTGCATACCGGTAGCATCTGATAAATCAGACCAGGGCTATTTAATCTGGAGCCCATTCTGATGAGTGGCTTTTCTGAGTTCAACATCAGTAGACTATACAAGAAGCTCTAAGGCATTTATTTATATATTTCACTAATCTTGCAGAATTACACGATTCCATGAGTATAAAATTCTCAGATGGCTAAAAACGGGGAAGTAACCTTTTATTTATTACAGTGAAGTTTTTGCTCATTAGTCAACAGTTCAATGGTTTGCATCTAGAGTCTTGCAAGGTGGCTTCAAAGAAAGTTGCACCAAGGCATTATTAAATTAAGGGACAGCAGTCCACTACAATATTTCCACAATCTATTTTAACATACCGATTCAAAGCAGAGAAATTCAGGCATTTCCAGCATCACATTTAATAATGGCACATGGAACCAATATGTGATCGGGAAACTAATGAGGCAAATTAAGTTACAGGTATGAATTTTACATCAAATGCATTAATATTATACGGCACTAAGGAATTTTAAACACCCCGCATCGTCATGAATTTTTAATCGTGACGCGCTTTAATTCAATGTAGCAAGGCCATTAATTCCCTCAAGCACAACAACAAAAAAATAAAAAACTCCCCCCGCCCCGCCCGCGCCCCCCGCCAATTCTCACCAACTTTCGGGAGTTTAGAAGTGATTGTTTTGAAGGGAAATATTCTTGAGTGTCAATAATATAGCCGCGGAAGGGGGGGGGGGGTTGAAAAACATTCTTTTAAAAAAAAACCCGTGGAATGAAGCCTGAAACCGCCCGTCTCTTTGGGGAACTAGCTGGAAGTGATAATTAGGTAGTCTAAAGAATAAATGCGGATAACAAAAAGAGAGAGAGAGAGAGAAAGAGGGGGAGAGAAAGAAGTGATCGCATCGGCCATTGCTTTCTCTTCGGATTGAGAACCAGATCTCAGGAGCTATTTTCAAGGGCTCCCCGAGCCGCCGGGGATCCCCGAGAGCCAGGCAAACCACCGGCAAGCCCGGCTCGAATTCCATTCGCATTCCCGCAGTTCCCTCGCAAGGAACTTCTTTTTTCCCTCCCTCCGTCCCTCGGGCTCGACAGACCTCCCTTTTTTCCCCGAGACCCTATAGAGCGTTTGACAGAATGGAGACAGTTGTCATTGGCTAACGCGACGTTCCATGGAGAAAAGTGCCGCTTCCGATTGGCTAAAGCGCAACGCCGTTTTCTCGTGCCTCGGTTTTTTTTTTTAATGTCCACATTATCCCTCCCTTAGTCTTGTGCGTCTCACCCACTCGCTTATTCTCCTTCTCCCTCCCTCTGGACTCGGGCAGCGTGCGCGCCCCGCCCAACCTGTACCCCGTGCTCTATATATAGATAAAGCGGCATAGCAAAGCGGGCAGAGCCAGAGGTGGTTGGGATCGAAGTGAGAGCCGGGAAGGGAACTGATCGGACCGACAAACGAATTGATCGGGTAGGTGGCGGCTGGATTTTTTTAATTTATTTTTTTGAATTTCCACCCCACCTCCACGATTTATCATTTTCTGCTCTCTCTGCTTTTTTTCCCACCTTTTTTTTTTTTTTTGCAAAATTTGAAGATCGCCAGCCAGGCTTCTTCCTCCCCTCGATTTGTCCAGCCAAAGAGCGCCGCATCGCCTCTTGTCTTGTCATCCTGCGGGCGGGAGCGTTTGTTTGTTTGTTGTGCGGCTCCGGCGCCAAGCGGCTCTTCTTGCCTGCTCGCGTCTCCCTTTGCACCATGAAAGCGGTGAGTCCCGTCCGACACCCCAGCAGGAAAGCCCTGACTAGCGGCTGCTGTTGCGGAGGCGGAGGCGGCGGCGACGGAGGCGGCGGCGATCTGGCTCTGCGTTGCCTGGCCGAGCACGGCTGCTACAAGGGGAGCCCCTCGCTGGGCGAGGAGGAGCCCGCCGCTCTGTGTCTTCAGTGCGACATGAATGACTGTTACAGCCGCCTTCGGAAGCTGGTGCCCACCATTCCGCCCAACAAGCGGGTCAGCAAAGTGGAGATCCTGCAGCATGTGATCGACTACATCCTGGATCTGCAGCTGGCCTTGGAGACCCACCCGGCTTTGCTCCGGTCGCCGCCGCCGCCGCCGCCCCCGTTGCACCCGGCAAGTTACCCGGGAGGGCCTCCCCGGACCCCGCTCACAGCGCTCAACACCGACCCGGTAAGAGCCGCCGCCACCGCAGGGAGGGGAAGGGAAGGGAAGGGGAGAGAGGCGGCTTCGGAGAACAGAGGTTGTTGGGACGGTGGCTCTTTTCTCGCGGACGCCCCCCCCCCCGAGAAGGAGCAGTGCCAGCCCCGCGTCTTAGTTACCCTCCCAGCTCTACGCGCACTGGCAGCCCCAACGATCTTAGCCTCAGATCCTAAGGACGATTCCCACGCGCGATCCACAAGCCCGTGAAAGAGGAGTGTTGCTAATATCTGGCTCCCTGCCCTGTCACGCCTCTCTTTCTTTGCGTCGCCTTACCTTTTTATATCAACCTTTTTGGAATTCACTGCATCTCGCTTGTCTCCCAGGAGCCCGAGGAGGTCACTATTTCCCACGGCTTTGAACCTGGATCTCCCGATCCAGCTTCCAAATCTGAATGGTCGCACCTCGCCAAGATTTGCCCGTGCCGTCTCTGTTTTGTTGAAATACCTACCAGCTTTAGCCAAATGCCGGTCCTTTTAATCTCTGAGGACGGAAAGTCTTCGGAGAGAAAATACGGGTTAATTAGGCTGTGAATTGCAAGCCGGTATATTGGTATTGCCTTTAAATTGCATAGCAGATTGGATGGCGGAGTGGAGGTGTGAGTAGAGTGTATATATATACACCTGCCAGCTCTTATAATAAATAAGATGCAATTGCACATGCTTATTGAATTGCGTGCATTCCCAGACTATGTGTTGCCAGCCCTTGTCATTCAGGAACTACAGGCAACATTCAATAATATAGCTTTTGCGTGTGTGTAGAGCACAATTTATTTATATGTAGGGAATCAAATATGTAAGTTGTTTATAGAGGCAACTTTCTGCTTGATTCTAATGGGTGTCACTTCTTTTAGAGTTGTCCTCATCTAACTAGCCACACAAATACTCTTTTCCTTCACTTAAGTTGTAAATACAGTACATATCAACACCTGCCTTCTTGACAGGACATAGCACTGGAAGCAAATGGAGATACTGAACTCATCCCACCAGCATGTGCTAGTTGTGGTATTTGTAATTTGCAGGGTTGGAGTCAATGTGCTTAGAAGTAGAAGGACTGTTGGGAAGAATAGGAGCAAGCACTAAATAAACAATTGTTTAGTAAAGGACCGAAGAGGAGATAGTTTTGAAACATCACCTTCGTAATCCATTATTCCCAGACATCAAAAATATGCTTCCAGAAAAAAAGAAGTCATGTGCCAGAGATTAAGATTCCAGTCTCACACACCTGTCAGTTATGCGAGGAAGGGGTTCTTTTTGCTTGGTTGTGTTGCACTGGGGAAAAAACATAACCCCTCAGCCGCAGTTGGCCATCCCTGTAGGGGTCTATCAAGCAAAAGATTGTCACCCTTGGCAGCTTTTAGTCTGATGCTAACTGCTGGCCTGGGTGGGGAATCTACAGCCCTCTGAGGCTGACAAATTCTTGCAGCCCCCTCTGCCTCTGTTTGAAATTGTCTTCCCAACAAGCCTGCCAGGGGAAAGAGGGCTGTTTATTATTAAACTTGGTATTTGCATTTGCTGTAATGTTCAACTGTTGTTTTGTTCTTGTGCAGGCGGGTGCTGTTAATAAGCAAGGAGATAGTATTTTGTGCCGCTGAACTGCACTTCCAAGGTGAGTATGTCTTTTAAGATTGGCACGGTGGAGGGGCTGAGAGCATTTATCACTCCAAATAGTGACTTTGTAGTTTCATCTAAGGCAGCAACCTTAGACACACTCACCTGTAAGTAAGACTCCCTGAAATCTGTGGGACGTGCCTGTGTGCAAATAGAAGGGTTAGGTTTCAGTGCTTCTCACTTAGCGGTAAGGCACACACACACACCAGTCTTGGGTATGTTTATAAGAACCTATATGCAGCCGCGCAATAAAATATGCTTCAAACTAGGGCATGAGATTGCAGTCCACCAACTAGTTCAACTTGGGTACTTATGTTTTAACAACATAATCCTTCTTTAATAACATAATCCTTTGGTTGAGTTAAAAGTTATAGTTTTGGGGCTCAGAGCAGGAGGCAAGCTTCTTCCCTTATATTTTCTTTTTAATTCTAGACACATATTTTGGGATAGATAGGGTCGGACTGCATTTGTTCTAAATATCGTACATTTGTGCTAAAGGGCTGTGTATTAAACAGGTGGTGCGTGTTAATTAGTCCAGACTTTTGGTATGTTCTAAGCCTATACGATGGACAAAACATAAGAAAAAGAAACCGCTTTCTGCATGCTTAGAAAAAGAAAGCTGCCTTTGGTCTTAACTGCAAGATCTTTTGACTGATGCAAAGGACGAGCAAAAGCCGCCCTTTTCAAACAGTCTTTAGGAATTCCCTCCTTTTCTTTTCTGTAAAAGCCATGAATAATACATTATGGAAATGCTGTTGAATGAGGGGTCCCTGATGTTCTCTGAGCTTGGCGATTTTCTTGCATTACCCAAACTAGGTAACAAAACATCTGCAAGAAAACCACCAAGTTCAGAGAGCACCAAAGACCTCTCATTTCAACCCTGAGCTACAAATATTCTCCTTTATTGGTTGCTGTTGAATGTCTCATGCATGTATTTTGCTTTGGCACGTAGGCTGCCGACTGCTGACTGCCCTCCTCTCCCCCCACCCTCCTTTACTTGGATGCAAATCCTATTTAACTCCATACAACTTAATTTCCCAAGTAAACACGCATCAGGGGTTTCTGTCACCCATGTGTTTTTTCATCTGTGCAAACAGAAATGGAGGAGTGACTTGCAGGGCACTTTTCCCTAACTCCTTCCTTCTCTTCTACTCCCCCGGCAAGCTTCTTCTCGCTGGGACTTGCCGCTTTTCCTCTGCTTGGCCTAGCCTGGGAGCTGCCCTTGTTGTTTGACCTGGTTTGTTTTGGGTTGTTGATCAAGCATGTCTTCTGTTTTGTTGGTGGCGCCAGTCAGTCTGGAGCAGATTGGTTCACACCCCCTCCTCTATTCATTCCTCTTCCACAGGTGTGCAGCAAGCAGATCCTGAGCCACAGAAGCAGAAAGACACATTAGAGGAGGGAGGGGGAAAACAGAGAGATGAAAAACAAAACAGAAAAAAATCAGCCACCAGGCTAAAGAAAAAAAGAAACCTCAACTACTCCAGAATTCTTTCCATACTTCCTTTAGAGTGAGAGAAAGAGGGGGGGGGATCACAACTTTGTACGTTCATAGCATTTTTCACATGACTCTTAAACTTTTTTTTTTTTAGATCAGATGTGAATTGTGTACATGTCTAGGAGGGAGGGGATTTAAATCTTCAGTATTGTGTGGTTTTCTGTTGGATTGAAGATAAAAGGGCAAAAACTGGAGTTTAGAAATATAACTTTAATGCGTCCGAGCAGTTAAAATCTGAAGCTTTACTAATCTACCAGAGGCATTGTAGATAACTTTTGTTTCGGCATCTATTGTTTAAAATAGATGGTTTTATTGTTTCCTTGGGGATTTTCTTCTCCCTGCAGGAATGTTACATATTGTATAGATTAAAATGAGTGACATTTCATACTATGTACATAGAGAGAGCTTCTATAAGTGTAAGTGAGAAAAGTTTATGCTTTAATAGACCGACTGTAATTATGAAATATTTTTAATTAAATATTTTTTGTAAATATTATCAAGATGTGTATGTTTTTTTTAAAATATGTGAGAACGTTTCTTTAGGAAAACAATATTTCTGGCTCAAGTGCAGAACTGCTGGCAAAGACAATATATTGGATGTTGTCCCCCCCACCGCCCCCCATTCGGTCCCTGTAGACTCTGAAGCTATAGGCGTAGGTAGCTTGGTCCTGCATGAATGCATGAGCTGTCTAACCACAAATAAAATGTGTTCTGAATCCATACAGATGTTCTTTTCTTCAATCCAATTAAGAGGTGTTTGTATCATACAGTTTTGAAATTTACATATTGTCTGTTCGACACTGAGGTTTATATGACAGTGTACGAGGAGAGCTTAGCAATATGTAAGAATTGGTTCTTACCCAAGACAGCTTGGTTTTTTTCAGCCTGGGTACTGGTGCTGAGGTATTATCAGCATTTATGTAATATTTTGTTGTCACAGACATTTTTGTAATGCCAAGTGGGGTGATGTTACCCCATCATTTTAAGCCCTGTGGCATTTTCCTTGGAGATAGGGTTTTGAAAAGTTTTCTGCTTCTGACCAAAGGGCACATACTGTCAACAAATGTATAGTTGCTGTTTCTTTCATCCAAAGACTAGAAACGTGGAGAGTAGGGAAAATTTTCAGTCTTAATTACTGGTATAAATCAATTTCAAAAAACTTATGTAGACCAAAAAAACCACAACCAGATGACTGTATTGAGATTATTTTTTTAATATATAGCAGCATTAATTTTATTGCAGCTCTGTTAACATCTGAAATTCCTGTTTAGTGTCTGTTATGTGTAACTTCTACATATAAACATTAAACTAGATTGATTGTGGCTTATGCTGTGATTTGCTTCTTTCTTTCTTTGCCATTTCCACGACTCTGTATATCTGTTTCCCTTTGCTTATCCTTATAGGTATTTTTTATGGATTTGCTACTATCAGAATTGGGGAAGACTTATTATAAATCTACTTTCTGCCCAGGTTCTGAGAAAGCTACATATATCATATGATCAACAGTCTTCCACATACCAACATGGAGGGATTTTCACAGAGTGGGTGAATTAAGTAGAATTTAATTGGGTCCTTTGTCAAGAGTTATCCAACTGTGTATGAAAGCATGGTCTGCTTGATTTTCTAAAAAAAAGTGGGAGGATTTGTTGCAGATTATGACAAGTGTCGAAGTAAATTGGCCTGGGGATCCTCTTTATATTAAATTAAATATTTAATATGGTGTTATTGATACTTGGAAGTAAATCAGATATTGATAAATGTGGTAAAATGTCAGCAGGATCAATGTTTTATTCAAAATGCTTGATATTAAGATTAATCAAAACACTAGTGGGAAGGAACATCAAACACTACATTCAGATTAAAATTAAATGTAAAACTGTTTAAAGGGGGGGGGGTGTTATTGGTGTAAAGTTATCATGAATCCCCCTAAACTGAAGAAATGTAGCTTAGCTTGAAATTTAAGAATTCAAACCAGCAACACTTTTATAAAAGCCACCTTTCTTAGAATAGAACAAAATTCTTGTTCGTTCATTCACATTCATTTTGACTTTTTTAACTGCCAAAGAAAAATATTTCACACAGATAAAATACATTTTTGGCTTGAGAGAGAGAGCTCCTATCTTGAGTTGCATAAAAGTTAAAACACAGCACTTAGTGAGTTCTTACTTGAGGTGATTTTTCCACAACCCAAAATTCAGGCATTAATTTAACCTGGTTTATACGTGAGAGGTAAAAGGAAAATTCAATCTAGTGTGTAGAATAATGTCAGGTCTGATTTAATTTCTTTTTTAAAAAATTCATTGTTGTGGTGGCTCTCTGTACATGGTTTTTAATGCACACCAGTTCCAATTCGTTTGTTCCTGTTAAGTATGGAAAACCATGGGTTATAGATTGTATAAGTGCAGCATAATTAAATGAAACATGGGTTTTAAGAATGAGCATGGATTTATTTCATTTGCTTCTTTTCCATTGATTCACTAATTAAGTGCAACTTTAAAAAAAATAGCCAAATTGCATATGTCTCTTTGGAATGACCTTGTTTCATCGAAACCTCAAACCTTTTTCCACTCTCATTACCTTCAATTAGAAGGACTCCTTCTGAAGGGCTACTGTCTATGACCTAGTACTGTCATGGATTAAAATCTACCTCCTGTGCGCCTGACTGCTCAGTTCAATGCTTACCATCCCCAGCATAGTGACACTGAAGCAAGGGCATCTCAGTGGAGAGCCTTGGGTTATACTTCTAAATCATTTGTAGTTCGGCATGCAAAACAAGTTCAAGTAGTACAGGAGAAGAAGGAGCGAAATGAGCGCAGGCATCTGAAATGTGGCAGAAAAGCCAGTTTTGAATGATGATCTCAAGTAAGGTTGACAATACAGTTGATAGGAATAGATGTTACCAACACTCGCAGGAATAATCTACACCCATTTAAGAAATGAGCCAGAATTATGTTTACAAAGTTCATTTTCCACTTTTTAAAAGTGTTTTGAAACCAGTTATATAAACTACTAAACAACGGCAGGCTGTGATGGTGGCAATAACAAATAACTCATAATAATACCATTATAGGATAATAAAATTAGATTATCGCAAGAGATTTAAGGGAAACCTACCTTAACTGTACTTCATACTTATCAACATTGACTGTTTATTGTGATTCGGAGAATTTGATATTAAAGCTGACACGCAATTATATTTTAAAAAACTAACACATGTCCATCAAAAAATTGATTCGAGTGGAAGGAAGCAAACGTTCCTGAATAACATTTATATCCATAAGCATCTTGTGGATGAGGAAACACGCACTTTAGGAAAACATGCACACAATCCCAACCACAGTTTTTCTCAGTGGAGTACAGAGCTATTATGCAATAGCTCTTGCACTAATACCAGTTCTATCTAATCACTCTACAGGGAATTTGGGCATTGTTTGCACTATTTTACATATACAACAAGGCATATAAATAAATGCAGGACATTCTGCTTTTGCCCTCCCAGTTGTTAACAATTGCAACTAAAATAGGGAATCTTAATCCCTTGTGGTTTCATGGAATCACTACCGAGAATCAATAGATATTGAGTTTACTACAATTTTTAATCAGATACTTTTTTCTGAGACTCTATTCATGCTGATCTCTTCAACTGTAGATTGACTTGTGTGCTGCCAAGACATATACTGGTATGTCTTGGTTTGGAATGAGTTGGCAAAAATGTCACTGAATTTTATAGGAAGAAATCACACGGAAGTGTAAGTATGTGTTTTCATACTCTGGAAGTAATTCCGCTTACAATGGGATTTACTCTTCAAGGAATGTGTGCAAAGGATTGCAGCCACGGCTTGGTAATTAGCTGGTGGATTGCAAAGGAATGTTGACTCAGAATTTCATTATTACACGCTTTTCTTCCCCTTTTTTTTAGTATAATGTAGGAGACTGTTCAAATCTCAGTGATGCTTTTGTTCACTGTTTCTTGTGGCTTGAGTAAGGAAACTATGTTAGAATTATGGGGTTCTGCAATCCATCTTTAGTTAAACAGATGTAGGCATGCTCAAATTAAATTGCAGGAAATGCTGCTTAAATGCAGTTGTCAGAAATTATTTTGACACAGATTTACAGTGCAGGTAAACACATTTCACCGCAGTAGTTGAAAAATGCTAGGATACAATCCCCGATTACATCCAGGAACATAGAACACCATCCATCTATAGAAAATTAAGTGTTCTTCTGAAGATAAAGTACTGTAGAAATATAAAAGGTATGCATTTTATATTAAATAGTATTTATTATATGAATGGGAAAGAAATCCACATAAGCCTAAACACTAATGTGAGTTGCAATATTCTTCCGGGCATGTAATGTACATCGAAAAGGTATAGGTTATATCTATTTTCTGATAATATAGGAACAAAACTCCTATACTGTACTTCTTAAACATACATTTAAAGGCACACATATTTAAGTGTGCTGTAAGTTTTCATTTGTTCAGTTCTCACACACATCCAAAGACAAAATGCTTTCTTGTCATAAACTCTTTTCTTAACATGGAAAATGCATGTTCGTCTCTATAAAAATCTATCAATATAAAAATTAATATAAGTAAATATGCTGACTGTAAACCGCTTAGAGAGGGCTATAAAGCACTGTCAAGCCCTATATAAGTCTAAGTGCTATTGCTTTTTCCCCATATTGCTGCACAGATTTCATTAATTAAATTCCTGTATCTTGATTGATCATTAGCCAATAAAAAAGTAAGACTTTCTTCAACTTCATGTGAAAATGTTTCTAAACCAGTGAGTGAAAACAGTAGCAATGTGTTTTGTGTGAGTGTGTTTGTATGTGTGTGTAGGGAAATGTTATTTGCCACTTGGCTGGATTTGCTATAACATCGGTGAATTAGGATTCCATCCAGGTTGGATTCTTTAATCTCAGTTTATGATTTATCAATTTAAGAAGTTTTTTCTGCCTTATTCTTTGCAGGGAAGTAGAAATCTTGTTCCCCAACTCTTCATCCTTCAATTACTCTTCATGCGGACCGACATTCTATGTTTTGTTTTGAAAGAAGTGTTAAGAGCATAAATATCAGAATTCATGTCATTCTTGTATAAAATATTCTCACCCAAGGAAGTTGTCTATAACTTTAATAGTTCTGCATTGTGGGGGGGGGGGACTGACTTTTGGGATAAATTATGGAAGCCACCACTTCTGCTGTAGTGGTTCACACATTCTCTCCACTCTGATTTCCCCACAATTCTAGGAAAAATTAAAATACGATTCCTTTGGCATTGAAGTTATTACACTCATGTAGTATATGGTAATAGAGTTAAATTCCTTCTGGTATTTATAAGGCTCTCATCTCAATTTGAACCTTTGTAATAGTTACAAAAAAGTGTAAAATACATGCACAGCAACACGATAAGAGGTTTCGTATCTGGATGAGGAGCAGCAACAATAATAACAAACGTACCATAAGAGATAGATTGGAGAAGTGGTTTATTCAAATGAGGAGCCATAGGGAAGATACCAAAAATTCTGCCACTTGCTCACGAATTCTGCTTCCCAAGTCCAGCAGTTTCTATGGCAGTAGTATACATATATTTAAGAACTTCTGAGAATTCAGCAATTTCCTTAGTGTTCCTCATTATAAATCTCATTTCACATTATTAATCTGGAAATAGTGCTCAATGCAGCTGGTACAGGTAGTCCTCAACTTATAACAGCTTGTTTAGTGACCATTCGAAGTTACAATGGCACTGAAAAAGTGACTTATGATTGTTTTCACACTTAATGACCATTACATCATCCCCATGGTCATGTTATTAAAATGCAGATGCTTGGCAACAACTGGTTCAGATAGCAATAGCAATAGCACTTAGACTTATATACCACTTCACAGTGCTTTACAGCCTTCTCTAAAGCAGTTTACAGAGTCAGCATATTGCCCCCCCCCCCCATAATCTGGGTCCTCGTTTTACCGACCTTGGAAGGATGGAAGGCTGAGTCAACCTGGAGACGGTGAGAATTGAACTGCCAAACTGCTGGCAATCGGCAGTCAGCAGAATTAGCCTGCAATACTGCATTCTAATCACTGCAACCACCACAGCTCTTAATAAATAAATATACAGTAAATGATGGTTGCAGTGTCCGAGAGTCATGTGATCACCTTTTGCGACCTTCTGACAAGCAAAGTCAATGGGAAAGCCACATTCACTTGATAATCATGTTACTAATTTAACAAATGCAGTGATTCACTTATCAACTGTGGCAAGAAAAATAAGTAAAAGTCACTTAACTATTTCATTTGGCAACAGAAATGTTGAGTTCATTTGTGATTATAAGTCGAGAATTACCTACACTTAGTGTTCAATAAAACTGATTAAAAATACTTTCATTTTAATATGTGCCCTAGCAACAGAAATTTGGGGCTCAATTGTGGTCATAAGGTGAGCATTACCTACACTTAGTGCTCAATAAAACTGATTAAAAATACTTTGATTTTAATATGTGCCCCGGTGTTTATGTAAAATATTTGTATGCCACCCTTCAAAGCCATATTCCTTGGATTGCATCAAAAACAATGAAATCATTATACATATTTTTAAAAAATGCAAGGAGGACCCCTTGGTGTAATAGGTAAGGCATCAGGCGACTGTGAGTTCTAATCCTGCCTTGGGCATGAAGCCGGTTGAGTGACCTTGAGCCAATCACTCTATTCTGGGAAATAATCACAAGCGAACACTGACTTGAAAGCACAAAAATAAAAACATCAACAATGCAATAGATGAACTGAAAAGATTTGTCTAAAATAGTTTAATTCCACAATATCAAAATATTAAAACGTTAATCCTTTAAAATACAACTTAAGTAATTAAATAATTAAGTTACAATTCTGGGGGGACAAAAAAAATCTTTTTTTTTAAACATAGAAAATATACCCATCACTTTGGTGTGAAGAAGATGTCCAGGATTCTTAATTTTTTCTTAAGATAGGAAAATGCAATCTAGAATGCAGATATATATTGACTGAAAAACCATGGATCAAAAATGAATGTTGTTTGTAGGATGGAGAAGATGAACAATGAGCTTTAATTCCTTAAATGTGATTTGAGTCCCATGTTTCTGCTTCTGCTTGTGTTCCGCTCTTTAAACCATCTTAATTTTCTAGTACAGAACGTGATTCTTTACCAATTGATAAAAGAAATGCTTAGACCATTTATACAATGCATCCCATTTACTTCAAGGGTATAAGAGCTCCTTCAGAGCCATATGTCATGTAAATAAGTGTTTCAAACATTTTTTAACATGCATATTATGCACTCTATAGATCAATAGCTCTTTTGAAGCTTTGGCACTTTATCTTGTAAAGTCTCATTTAGACTTTAAAAAGATGTATTATTTATTCAATAGGCTATCACTCCTTCCAGGCATTTTTCATTCTGTCATCTAAATAACTATTTAGCCCATTTAAAGATCTCTTCAGTTTAGAAGAGTTCTTCTGGAAATATTAATATTAATCAGGAAGAACATCCCAAATTCAGCTTGCAGCATTAGCTAATGTGGCTTGTTATAGAATTTATTTTTTATTTTCATATTTTTTGCTTAGCAGCCATCCCCCCCCACAAGTTTTTCTCTACACAACTGATTTGGCTTGGTGATCAAATTATTAGGCTAAACAGGAAACAGCACCTCAAAATAGTCTGATATAATAAATGCACAAGGGAAAATGCAGAAAACCCATTACTCTGTTCTAGATTTCACATGACCCAATAACTATGCAAGTAACATTTCCCTATGGAAAATTGAAGGACTTCTAGTGAAAGGATGGAAAGAGAACATATTCTGGATGTAGCTGTAGATTACACTGGTTAGAGAGTGTTGTAAACTGGGTGGGTCTCAAAATGAAGTCTCTGATGGAAAAAAGAACTTAACCTGTACCCTTAAAAATACCTTACTGCAAAAAGGTTCAAACTACAAGGAAGGAGGCAATTCCTGCTCAGTGCTGATAGCCAAGGAATCAGATTGCCACAAAGGTTGGGGACCGCTGTTCTAGGGGACAGTAATATCTCAGCTAGCTTTCTAAACTTCTGAATCTCTTCAAACAGAGCAACTTAACTCATGTGGAGACTATTGTTCCTACCAGATAAATGACAGCACGTACTCAACAGGCAACTCTTAGGGACTTGCCATCTTTGGGGAACCTTTAATTCTCACCTTATATCCCTTTCTCCATCCTTTGTATTTGCAGGTAAGTGAACATTGGGGAAAGATACCAAGAATGCACACATGGCAGAATAATAGGTGGGAAAGTTCATTAAAAAGCAGTCTAGCTGTCAGCCACGTATCATCTCAGCCGAGCTCATCAGCTTGTCAATAATGGTAGCTTTCTTACCATTATTGACAAGTATCCACCTGAGAAAGATCATGCCAGAGAGAGCTATTTTCTATGGACAATCTGATGGACATCAGCTTGCTCAGAAGAAATAAGCATATCTCCTGATCAAAATGTAACTATTCAATGAGTAGTTTCAAAACTTTACCTGCACATGCATAGATACTCAGTAATCACAGAGTAAGCTTAGTATTTATTTAAGATGAGTGAGTGAGTGAGTGAGTGAGTGAGTGAGTGAGTGAGTGAGGGAGGGAGGGAGGGAGGGAGAGAGAGAGAGAGAGAGAGAGAGAGAGAGAGAGAGAGAGAGAGAGAGAGAGAGAGAGAGAGAGAGAGAGAGAGAGGCGCACATATTAGGCAAGTTTCCTCTTTAAGGAATAACACAACTGTTTGTTTGTTTGTTTGTTTGTTTGTTTGTTTGTTTGTTTGTTTGTTTGTTTGTTTATTTATTTATTTATTTATTTATTTATTTATTTATTTATTTATTTATTTATTTATTTATTTATTTATTTATTTATTTATTTATTTATTTAAATGGATTTCTATGCCGCCCAACTCCCGGGGGACTCTGGGCGGCTCACAACATATCAGAATCCATTCCACAGTATAAAAAATACAATAATTAAAAAGTACAAAAATTAAAAAGAGTATCTCACATTCACAATCAAGGGGGAGACCCATATCTCAGTATTTGTTTATTTTACTACAGTATTTGTTTACTACAGTATTTGTTTATTATTTATTTATTTACTACAGTATTTGTTTATTATTTTTATTTATTTAAATTACATGCCTCCCATCTCATTATCCAGACTTATTATCTATTTTTTTGGTCTATCAATAGAGACATTGATAATGCAATATTTGTTTCAGCAGTACTCCAGTCCTTCAACCAAGTCTCTTCAAAATCGGACAGAGGTCTATAGTAATCAGGAAAAGATGGAAAGTTCCCCAGCTATCAGAGAGTTGCTTTTTTTGGCTAGAAATCGAGAGTTTAACATTTTCAGTCCATCTGATGTCCACATAGACCCGTGATGGCGAACCTATGGCACGGGTGCCACAAGTGGCATGCGGAGCCATATCGGTGGGCACGCGAGCTCAGGTCTGGTGTGCATGTGTGCACCAGCCGGCTGATTTTCGGGCCTTCTGGGCCCACTGGGAGTCGGGAAACAGGCTGTTTCCAGCCTCCATAGGGGGTGGGGAAGGCCGTTTTCGCCCTCCCCAGGCTCCTAGAAAGGCTCTGGAGCCTGGGGAGAGCGAAAAATGGGCATGCCATTGCATGCTGGGAACAGGGGAGTCATGCATGCATGTGCGGGGGTGCATGGAATTATGAGTGTGGGCACGCACACACATGATCCCCCATATTCCCCTCCCCTTTTGGCACGCGAACCAAAAAAGGTTCGCCATCACTGACATAGACCATAGTGAATGTTTTGATCCCCATGAGATATCACTGTAAAGGAGGGATAACAGCTAAAAATTTCCACCTACATATTGGATCAATTCCAAATTGGAATGGTTGGAAGTCCAGTTTGCTTTTTATAATGGAATGACCCCTCCTAACATTTTTTGTTTTGTTTTTTAATCCTGCCTTTATTACTTTACAAGTAACTCAAATCAGCAAACATACATAATACTCCTTCCTCCTCCTATTTTCCTTACAACTCTGTGAAGTAGTCAGGGTTGAGAGAGGAAGATTGGCCTAAAATCACCCAGCCGGCTTTCATGCTTAAGAAACTAGAAATCACAGTCTCTGTTTTCTAGGCCAGCACCTTAACCACTATACTCAAACAGGCTCTTTATTTAAACACCAAACTTACGTTCATGTCCTTTACTTTAATCAAAGTACTTGCGCTTCTCAAATTCTACTTCCCCAAAATATTCCTTAAATGTTTCTCTATTTCAGGGGTGGGAGTTTGCAGTCTTCCAGGTTTCTGAATTTCAGCTCCTATAATTCTTCATCACTGGTGGTGATCAGGGTTTTACAGAATTGTACTTCATCAGTTTATGTAGTGCCATGAGTTTCCACCACCTGACAGGTTCCAGGGCTACCAGGTATCCAGGTATCCACAGGTAAAATTTGGGTAAAACCCCTGAAATCCTCAAGGGTTGTTTTACCCACAGGTAAAATTTCCAGATGCAAAAGCAAAATCAGACAGGATTGCTTGGATGAAGAGGAAGAGAATTAGATTCCTTTAATTTAAAATCTGAATTTTACTTTTAGCATTGAAACTATAAATCATAAAAGGACAAAAAAAGGGGAAAATGAATTCTGGTTGTTCTTTCAACCCACTCTCCTTCTCCTTTCAACAACAGCATTTCTTGGCAGAAAATATGTCTCTTAAATTAAAAAAAAAACCTAAAATGATTTTCAACATAGCTTACTTTTAGAATGAATACAGTATACAAAATATAATCTGCTGTTTAGACACCCATCTTAAATTTAATTCTATGTTTATTTTATTACTGTTAACATATCCACAGAGACCTTGTTATTTGCTATAGAAACATAATAAAAATAAAGCTCTGAGTGTGGGCACATATCCACAAATGTTCAAGAATGTTGAAGATACTTATCTGAAGTCTTCTTACATTTGCAAATGCATTTTGGAAATGTAGTTCTGTTAACACATCTTTAAGGGGGGGGGGGAATTCTGCGACCAGTTGTACTGCGAACGTTTACCTGAGTCTCTAATGTCTGTTAGTACCAGCTGTGAAAGCCACCTGCTAATTTCATCAAAATTGTGTATATTCCATACTTACCAAGAATCTAACACGTCTCATTTTTGAACTCGGACCAGAATGGATAGACAAGCTGCATATGATTGAAGATACAGGTATTTATTTTTTTTTAAAAAAAATCTATTTTCAGGAATGATATTAAATGGGACGAAAATTGTACAGTATGTGAAGGCGAAAGGGCACCTAATAGTAATTAGAAAGTTAGAAACAGTGATCAAGGAAAGAGACTATTTCTTCCTTGGAAAACTGAGGCCGGAGGAACTCTTGGAATTATAATCGAAGACTACCAGTTTAGGAAAGCCGTCTAAAAGAATGTTTCCAGGAACAAGTATTTCAAATTCAATCCAATCTTTTATTACAGGTTAATGACCCAAACAGGTATGGGAATTTAAGAACAATGGGGTGGAGGATTGAAAGATAAAGCTTGGAAACAGCAATAGGAGGGAAGGATATTTGTGCTGTGGAAGAAAAGGACTTGGGAACTACTCAGTGGATAGAGAGGAAGGTCAGTGTGGGAACACCACAGAAGTAATTTCAAGAGGATAAGCTGCAAGCAATACCATCATTAGCTACTGACTCCAAACTCCGTTTGCTCCCACACATCGAGGTCACATACTCCAGGTAACAGCTGGATGCCAAAATAACTCAGTGTCATGATCTACTCGCTGCCTTCACATGTCTACAGAGATAGACTCCCAGGCCTGAGGGTTCTAAGACATCACCTCTTTAACATAAAGGGCTTGAAGTAATGAGATAATTCTGTTTGCTTGCATTGCAGCAAATAGGAACCAGGGCATTGTCTTCTACAGGAAGAAGATTAGCCATTTCTTAAATCATTTGGATTTAATCTTTCACTCTGTTAAATGTGAGTACTAAGTATGAACCACACCAACATGTTTTGTTTGCTTGGATTGCCAGAAACCTTAAAACAAATACTTAATTCCAGGTAAGTCTGAGGTTATTAACAAACCCTACACTGTTCTCTGTCAAGCAGGTGTGAGGGAACACCTGTGTGCAATTCTATGCAATCACCAGTTTTGGGGGTGGGGCAGTGTTGGGGGGGGCAAATCCTGCTCAACAAGGATGTCAATCCAATCTTTGTTCAGTTCTTGGCTGCAAGTATCTGTGGTAACAAACTGGATATGGGTAAACAAACAATTCTACCTACCCACCTCGCTGTCAGTTTGCAACTCACCATAGCTGCTTATTATATGAAGCAAAAGCATGGCGTCAGTGTCAACAGAAGGTAATGAGGATGATTATTGTTTGAACAGGTGTGTGAGGTGTTGCTACACCAGGAGTATTTAAGCATTGCTAGAATGAGCAGTTAGGCCGGAACTGTGCATGTAATAACCAGAGTTCACTGGCACTTATTGTCATAACAAGTGCACAGAGCATAAGATTTCACCAAGGGCTACCGTATTGATAAAGCCAACTTCATTTAATTACTACTCAGGTTATCATTCTTTACTAACAACAGGAGTAATAAAATGGCAAAAGGCATATTGTAACCTTGCTTTAAAGCTATCATTAATGACAAATGAGCACCCCAAAAGAATCACACACTCACATGCGCGCGCGCACACACACACACAAAACTTAGCAAGGAAAAAAAAACTCATGGCCTGCTAAATTTCCATTCTTGAACTTGAATTTTTCTGTGGAAAAATGGAACAGGTTTCCTCCTGTTATTTCCCCCTCTTGTTTATTGCAATATTTGTCATACTGCCTATCAGCAGCTAATATTCTCCATAGAATTTGTAACAATTTAAAAATGGACATATTTTTGTCATTTATAGGGACCACCTTTATAGAAGACTGTGTAGATCAGGGGTCTCCAACCTTGGAAACTTTAAGCCTGGTGGACTTCAACTCCCAGAATTCCCCAGCCAGCAACTCTGGGAGTTGAAGTCCTCCAGGCTTAAAGTTGCCAAGGTTGGAGAACCCTGTAGATAATAGCAGATGAGTGTTTTTTCAACTTGGCAACTTTAAGATGTATGGACCAGTGGTGGGTTCCTACCGGTGCGGTCCACTCTATAGCACCGGTAGCGGCCCGCTGGTGACGTCACAGTACCGGTGCGGTCAGTTGCCAGTGCCTGGGCGCCGCCATTAAAAAAATTTTTTTTTTAAAAAAAAATTCTTCTGCGCATGCTTAGAAGCTAAGCTTCCGACACTGTGCATGCGCTGCCTTCCTACCCCACAGTGAGTCCAAGCAGGGGAGAGTGGCTGAGGGAGCGCGTGAGATGCTGAAAGAACGGGCGGCAGGAGCTATCTCCATTCCCCTCCCTTCAGCAGTCCGAGAAGCCACGAATGCACGGTGATGATCCTAGGCATTTTCTCACATTTGAGGCTTCTCGAGCTGCTGAGGGGAGGGGGAATGGGCGGCAGGAGCCTAGGATCATCGAATGGGGAGAAGCATTCAGGCCGGACGGAGCCTCCTAGAAGAACCGCTGCCGCGGTCTTGCTGCTCCCGCTGCGGGGGGCTGAGTTGTGGGTGGGCAATCCCCCCCCTGCTTCTCTGGCCACTGCCAAGCTCCGGAGGCCCACGCCCACACGGTCACATGGCTGGCAAGCCACACCCACAAAATAAGCCATGCCCACAGAGTGGTAATAAAAAAATTAGGAACCCGCCCCTGGTATGGACTCCAATTCCCAGAATTACTCAGCTGGGAATTGATGTCCACACAGATCAATCCCTTTTAAATAATTCTTAAAAGAAAAAAATGGTTTTATTAACAATTGCCAACCAAAAAATATTTTAATAACATTTCTGTTTGCAAAAAAAAAAAATCAACAGTGCTTCACAAAGATGATGTCTAAGTGATTAAAATGTATATTGTAATGTCATACCGTAATATGTGTCCTTTTGTACTTCCATTTTGACCTTTTTTAATTTTATTATTTATTAAACAAACGTATATACTATCATGAACAACAAGTACAAAAGAAGAGGTGTTTGCATTGTGACGCACATCTTGTCACTCTTCCCCCCCCCCCATGAACACTTACAATGTCTGTGGAGTCCTTGCACACTCTTGTCCCACCATTGTTCCTCTGCAAATAATATTTAGAGGCATGGAGACAACAGAGTCTTAAAAACCTATGGCCTATGTTTTTGATTAATTTAAAGCCATCCTCGTTAGTGCCATCACTGCTTTTTGTGGTTGAGAATTCTACACGTTAAGTATTTGCTGTGGAAAAAAAATATTCTTTCTTGTGCATGTTCTAGATCAGTGACGGCGAACCTCTTTTGGCTCGGGTGCCAAAAGGGTGTGCGCGCATGTGCTAGCGCGTGCGTGTGTGCCCACACCCATGCCCTCTCCCATGCATGCGCACAATCCCCCCACTGCCCCCCATGCATGCGCACAGGCCTCACTGAAGCCTCTGGATTCTTGAAGCCTGGGGACGGCAAAAAACGGCCCAACCGGAAGTTCGGAACATTGGGTCGTTTTTCGCCATCCCGAGGCTTCAGGAGGGTTCCCTGAAGCCTGGGGAGAGCGAAAACGGCCGAAAAGAAGGCTGAAAATCAGCTGGCCTGCATGCACATGTGCACTGGAGCTGACATAGGGCAATGCCTCGCATGCCCTCAGATATGGCTTTGCGTGCCACCTGTGGCACGAGTGCCATAGGTTCACCATCACTGTTCTAGATCTTCCCCTAGTATTTTAGGGAGGGAGAAAAGTATTCATGTTTACTTTCTCTGTGCCATGCACGATTTTATATACTTCTTACCCCTTTGTCTTTTCTTCTGAACTAAAATATTCTAGACTTTTATCATAGCAAAGGTGTTCAAGCTCTTTGATCATTTAGTGCCCATTTCTGTACACTAAAAGCAGCCTATGAGCCTAAGTTTAAAAAAATCTAGGACAATAAAAGGATCTCCAGCTGGTTTTAAAAAGACCACCATGCAAGATGGGGCAAGTGTCATGGTGCAACATTCCCTACATTGAGAGTCATCACAAAGAAATTCTTTGCCTAGTAGCCTTTTCTGAGGCTGTCCAGAGTAGGACATAACAATATAAAAGAATAACAGAATTGGAAGGAACCTTGGGGGGTCTTCTAGTCCAACTCCCTGCTGAAGCAGAAAAACTTATACTATTTCAGACAAATGGTTGTCTCTTCTTAAAAACTTCCAGTGTTGGAGCATTTACAATTTCCGGAGGCAAGCTGTTCCACTGAATAATTGTTCTAGCTGTCAGGAAATTTCTCCTTAGTTCTAGTTTGGTTCCCTCCTTGATCAGATTCCATTCACTGCTTCTTGTTCTGCCTTCAGGTGCTTTGGAGAATAGATTGACCCCCTCTTCTTTGTGTGGCAGCCTCTTAGATATTGGAACACTGCTATCATGTCACACCTAGTCCTTCTTTTCATTGAACTAGAAATACCCAATTCTGCAATTGTTCTTCATATGTTTTAGCCTCCAGTCCTCTAATCATCTTTGTTGCTCTTCTCTGCACTCTTTCTGCTGGCTCATATTTAAGTGAGTGTCCATTAGGACTCCAACATCTTTCTCACAGTTACTACTATTGATCCAGGTACCACCTATTCTATACCTGTGCATTTGGTTTTTTCTTGTCTAAATTAGAATCTTACTTTTCTCATATCCTCAGCTTACTTTACGATAATTTTCTCACATTTGAAGATAGCAATAGCAAGTATAAAGGTAAAGGTAAAGGTTCCCCTCGCACATATGTGCTAGTCATTCCCGACTCTAGGGGGTGGTGCTCATCTCCGTTTCAAAGCCAAAGAGCCAGCGCTGTCCGAAGATGTCTCCGTGGTCATGTGGCCGGCATGACTAAACACCAAAGGCGCACGGAACGCTGTTACGTTCCCACCAAAAGTGGTCGCTATTTTTCTACTTGCATTTTTTATGTGCTTTTGAACTGCTAGGTTGGCAGAAGCTGGGACAAGTAACGGGAGCTCACCCCATTACACAGCACTAGGGATTCGAACCACTGAACTGCTGACTTTTCGATCGACAAGCTCAGTGTCTTAGCCACTGAGCCACCGCGTATATAAATACAATAGCATTTAGACTTATATACCACTTCACAGTGCTTTACATCCCTCTCTAAGCGGTTTACAGAGTCACCATATTGCCCCCAGCAATCTTGGTCTTCATTTTACCGACTACGGAAGGAGGGAAGGCTGAGTCAACCTTGAGCCTGGTGAGATTTGAACTCCTGGAATGAGCAGTGAACTAGCCCTGCAGTACTGCATTCTAACCACTGCACCATCAGCAAGATGCTTTTAATATATGACATATATATTGATTGTAATTAGTAACTAGTGATAACTGTATATAATATACATCTGATGAAGCAGAGACCAAGCTCTCCTACATTTTGACATGCTTTGAAAAGTGCATAGTCTCACACTATTTTTTAAAAAAGCTTTCCTTTAAAAAAATATGAATGAGTGCCAATGACAACAACCACCCACAATTGAAAAACGTCTTGTAGACCTGCTGTAGATCCAGAAAAAAGGTAGGGAAGAAGTACATTCTCCTTATGGATGCTACCCAAATGACACCAAAGATCTATTACAGACATTCTGAGCATACTTTTGGAAGTTCATTCACATTTTTCCCCCCTACCCAAGTTAGAAGTTAGAGCGTTACCTTATTTTGCAAAACCAGCTTAACCTGAGAGCCCAATGGGGAATGTGAAGAATAGTCTATTGAGGTGAGAGCAGCTGTACAATGTCACCTCCAAATCTTGGAGAGCTATTTCTGTACACAGCTGAGAAAAAAGAGTGAAAGGGAAGAAGAGTGTGAAACTCCTGGGTATTAACTTCAGAAAAACGCTTAAAAAATAAATAGGGTTTTGTTGAAATTTAGTTTGACATATGTATGAGTAAAAAAATGAAAGGAATGTATACATCAGTGTCTTTACTTCTCATATTCAGTTGTAAAATTAGCATCTCTCATAAGTTATACTCAGGGGCGGGTTCCTAATTTTTTTACTACCACTCTGTGGCCGTGGCTTATTTTGTGGGTGTGGCTTGCCGAAAATGTGACCGGGTGGGCGTGGCTTCTCAGACTGCTGAAGGGAGGGAAACTGAGATAGGTCCTGCCGCCCATTCCCCCTCCCCTCAGCAGTTTGAGACGCCTCAAACATGCGAAAATGCCTAGGATCATCACTGCGTGTTCGTGGCTTCTCGGACTGCTGAAGGGAGGGGAATGGAGATAGCCCCTGCCGCCCGTTCTTTCAGCATCTCACATGCTCCCTCAGCCATCCTCCCCTGCTTGGACTCACTGTGGGGTAGGAAGGCAGCGCATGCGCAGTGCCGGAAGCTCGGCTTCTGGGCATGCGCAGAAGAAAATTTTAAAAAAAAAAAATTTTTTTTTTTTAAAAAATGGCAGTGCCCAGGCACCGGCAACTGACCGTACCGGTACTGTGACATCACCAGTGGGCCACTACTGGTGCTATAGAGTGGACCACACCGGTAGGAACCCACCGCTGGTTATACTTCAAAACACGTTATCAGCCCTCTTCTTCTATGACTATGTATGTACCCACCTGCTTATAAAATGCCCCAGACTGAGTTTTAGGATTCCCAGAGAAGGTGCTGAAAGATCTGACATCCCTTTCCTTGTCTTTTGAACTCTATTCTTCTGGCTGATTCTTGCCTGGATTAGAATGATCCTAGATCCCACCAGATGATCCTAAAGATCTGAGTTCCACCATCACAATCCAAGTTATTATTATTATTATTATTATTATTATTATTATTATTATTATTATTATTATTATTATTATTATTATTATTATTATTATTATTATTATTATTATTATTATTATTATTATTTGTCAAGCGTATATGATAACAAGCAAAGTATATACATAGTATAAAGATGATAATATGTATATAATACAAGCATGATTATGAGTACAGGAATTATGAATATATGGGTGCAATTGGACAGGAACGGTAGGCACGATTGTGCGCTTATGCACGCCCCTTACAGACCTCTTAGGAATGGGGTGAGGTTGATGGGAGATAATCTAAGGTTAAAGTTTTTGGGGTTTGGGGAAGAAACAATTGAGTCAGGTAATGTATTCCAGGCATTGACCACTCTGTTGTTGAAGTCAAATTTTTTGCAATCAAGTTTGGAGCGGTTTACATTAAGTTTGTATCTACAGTATTGTGAGCTCATGTATTGTTGTGGTTGAAGCTGAAGTAGTCATTAACAGGTAGGACATTGTAGCAGATAATTTTGTGAGCTATAATTAGGTCAGATCAAAGGTGGCATAGTTCTAAATTTTCAAGTCCCAAAATTTCAAGTCTGGATTCATAAGGTACAGTATTCTGTTGCGAACAGAGGAATGTAATACTCTTCTTGTGAAATATCTCTGGACTTTCTCAATTGTGTTAATGTCTGATATGTAGTGTGGGTTCTAGACAGATGAGCTGTATTCAAGAATTGGTCTAACAAATGTTTTGTATGCTCTGGTTAAGAGTACAATGTTACCAGAAAAGAAGCTACGCAAGATTAGGTTAACCACTCTTAATGCCTTCTTGGCTATGTTGTTGCAGTGGGCTCTGGCACTTAGATCATTAGAGATGAGTACTCCAAGGTCCTTTACTGAGTGAGGATCATCAACAAGGTCATGATTATCTAGTTTGTATTTTGTGCTCTGATTATTTTTGCCAATGTGTAAAACAGAGCATTTGTTGATTGAGATTTGAAGTTGCCACTTGTTTGACCATTCAGATACATAGTCAATGTCTCTTTGAAGGGTTGTAGTATTGTCGGTGGTGTTGAATAGTTTTACATCATCTGTAAAACTTTACCATCTCTAAAACTGAACGAAAATTAGCTTCCTTCTCCATCAGAAAATAAGCTGATATATTTATGCTATAACTACAAACTGAGCGACAAATATAGATTGTCTGAAGATATTTCATACAAAAATAAAAATAGTCCTCCTAAGCAGATATTAGGAAAAGCAGTCATTTTTGCTTCACAGTTTAGATTTCTATATGCAGGGATATGCAGTTTTTAATAAATTTAAACATTGCTTAATTGTGTGCTCTCTCAATCTGAAAGAACAAAGCCAGATTTGTGTCTGGTACTTCTTTAAGAACTTTGAAGTATGAGTCTTTCAAACACCTTATCACTTTTGTCTTTTAATGTTAACTATCAATAATTTTACAAATCTTGCTTGTGTTACTACTTCAGCTTCAACCGTAACAATACACGAGAACACAATAGATACAAACTTAAGGTAAACCTCTCCAAACTCGATTGCAGAAAATACAACTTCTGCAACAGAGTGGTCAATGTCTGGAATACACTACCTGACTCTGTGGTTTCTTCCCCAAATCCCCAAAACTTTAACCTTAGACCCGTGATGGCGAACCTATGGCACGGGTGCCACAAGTGGCACGCGGAGCCATATCAGTGGGCACACGAGCTCAGGTCCGGCGTGCATGTGTGCACCAGCCGGCTGATTTTTGGGCCTTCTGGGCCCACTGGGAGTCGGGAAACAGGCTGTTTCCAGCCTCCAGAGGGGATGGGGAAGGCCGTTTTCGCCCTCCCCAGGCTCCTAGAAAGGCTCTGGAGCCTGGGGAGAGCGAAAAATGGGTGTGCCATTGCATGATGGGAGCAGGGGGGGTCATGTGTGCATGTGCGGGGGTGCATGGAATTATGAGTGTGGGCACGCACACACGTGATCCCCCGCATCCCCCCCCTTTTTGGCACGCGAACCAAAAAAGGTTCGCCATCACTGCCTTAGACTGTCTACTGTTGACCTCACCAAATTCCTAAGAGGTCTGTAAGGGGCGTGCATAAACGCACCAACGTGCCTACCGTCCCTGTCCTAATGTTCCCATGTACTCAAAACCGTCTCATGTATACATGTTTATACTTTTACTGTAATCTTATATATGCTTGACAAAAATAAATAAATAAATAAAAGAGTAGGGGATACGTTTTCTATTAGCCTCTCTCCACAAATATTAGCTATTTTTACATAACACTTATAAAGTGCAATCCTCTACATGTGCTTAGAATTGAAGCAAACCCTTCCAACTTCAACAACCACCTTCCTGGGTAAAGTGAGAAAAGCAACCTTCTTCAGCCTGGTGCTTTCCAGATATCTCAGAATTTGCATCATATCCAACTAGAAAGTCTAGGAACTATAACAATCATTGCTGAACTGAGGAACATAATGAGGGTTGCAGGGCAGATGCCTCCATCAGCCCCATTGTGAACTCATTCACTGAACATCTTTAAGCAGAGGCTGGATAGTTCTTCGGGAACAGCACATTCATCAAGTTTATTTAGGTTAAACAAGTGGGTGGATTAATGGCTTGCTAAGCCCAGCACAATTTTATGTTTTTTTTTTATTTTTATACAAATAAAGATTTGAATATTTATATGATTTTTGCATGAAAAACTGTCACAGTATTTCACAACTGACACTGATACACACATGTTAAATATAGTAATGTTGGTATCATCGGTGCTACGTGATCCTTTGAACTATTCCCCAAATTATGCATGGAGAAACTTGGCCTTTCAACTAGATGTAAGCTTAGTAAAAACTGGAGTTGAATATTATCCTAACCTCTATATATTTTGCAAATTTCCCATAATGCACTGTTGTGTTGATTCCCTCCCACTTTCTCTCTACTCTAAATGTACAGTATGACTCCAGAAACAAGTTTTCTTTTTAAAACAAAAACAAAAAAAAACCCAACTACTGTTTGTTTAGGTTTAGCTTGCATACGTGGATGTAATATAAAGCTCACTTATAAGATGTCCTATAACAGTGTTTCCCAACCTTGGCAACTTGAAGATGTCTGGACTTCAACTCCCAGAATTCCCCAGCCAGCATTCGCTGGCTGGGGAATTCTGGGAGTTGAAGTCCAGACATCTTCAAGTTGCCAAGGTTGGGGAACACTGTCCTATAAGGATCTTGACTTCATATTTCACATTGATACATTGTTGTTAGAAAGCCATTCTAAGATCACTAGAAACTGTACAGTGAAATAACAGCTGCTCCAGTACAGGTAGTCTTCAGGGGTGAGTTCCTCCTGGTTCGGACTGGATCACCCGAACCAGTAGCGACCCACTAGTGATGTCATTGTCGGTGCCATTCCGTGCACGCCGCCATCTTTTTTTGGGATTTTGTATGAATTTTTCCCCTTCCGCGGCTTGAAAAAGGCCCTCCTGCCCGCCCGCGGGTGAATTCTGACCTTTATTTCTTTGCCCGAAGCACAGCTGATGAGCTCCTCAGTTGTGTTTTGGGCTAATTCCTGCTTCTGAGCAAGCGCGGAAGCCAAATCGCACGAGAGGACGCACGTGCATGAGCAGAGCGAGTGCGCGCACGCTCAACATTGCGATGCGAACCTGTGGCAAAGGTAAGTGGAACCCACCCCTGGTAGTCTTCAACTAAGGACCACAAGTGATTCCAAAATTTATTTGTGATTCTTTATTTATTTGCGATTCTTATAGGCCGCCCTACTCCCTGAGGACTCAGGGCGGCGTACAACATATATAAGAACAGCTAAATAGTATCAAAAAATACAATAAAAACAGCAATAGTAAAATAGTGATTAAAAACAATAAAAAACAACACAATCAACAATCACAATCACCCTGCCTGCAGGAAGAGCCATGTCTTAATGGCTTTCCGGAAGGCCAGCAAGGTAGGAATGATTCGGATCTCTGGGGGGAGTTGGTTCCAGAGAGCCAGAGCTCCCACAGAGAAGGCTCTCCCCCTAGGGCCCGCCAACCGGCATTGTTTGGTTGAAGGGCCCTGGAGGAGACCGACTCTGTGAGACCTAACTGGTCATAGGGATGTATGAATTTCTGTTGCTAAGTGAGATAGTTGTTAAGTAATTTTATTACCCTTCTTGCCTCAATTGTTAAGTGAGTCACTGCAGTTGTTAAATTAGTAACACGGTTGTTAAGTGAATCTGGCTTCTCCATTGACTTTGCTGGTCAGAAATTTGCAAAAGGAGATCACATGACCCTGGGACACTGCAACTGTCATAAATATGAGTTAGTTGCCAAAGATTTGAGTTTTGATCTCATGACCATGGAGATGCTGCCGTAGTCAGAAGTGTGAAAAACAGCCATAAGTCAGTTTTTTCATTGCTGTTATAACTTCAAACTGTGACTAAATGAATGATTGTTAAGTCAAGGACTACCTGTATAACACTGAATTTGATCCAAAATTTTAGAGGTTGATCCTTGGAAATGATTGGGACAAGTTAAATCTATTCTTAGCATGGCTTAGTCTGGATTCAGCCCTGTGTATCAGGTCATGGTCAGAAATTTCTCAAACTGAACGCTACACTGTGACAGCTCTAAAAATATTGTAGCCTCAGGCAACCTGATAGGCTGAGCTAGACAGGTATGTTAGTTGAAAAATAATAAAAGAAGTTTCATAATAGAACTCACTTTCATTATAGGTAAGATATTGTGCATGGGTATTAGTTTGCCATCATTAATAATATATTTCTGCCACATTCCCTTCCCCTTCATTCTCTTGCAAACTTTGTCAAACACACAAAATTTCTACAGTATTATGTATCAGCCAAGAAAAACTCTTCCATGCTGCCACAGCAATAATTTTTTAAAAAATGGGTAGGTTACACATATAAATCTGAAGACCACCAGGTATTTTATGCTATCTATTCACTGGTTTATTAAGCCAAATTGGCTTGCTTATTGTGTAAATCCAGCCATGTTTGTAGAATATGACTTATGGCTTGGTAATGGTATGCTATGTGGACCCAGCTAATTATGGCTTACACAACAAAATTGATTAAATAAACAAACCATGACTTACAGTAATGTGTGACCTTTGTAATTTTGTTACTCAAAGCCTATCCTCGGACTCTAAACTATTATTGATAGACTCTGCAATCCTGTGTTCAAATTAAAAAAGTGGGATCTTGTATACCAAGAAGAAATGGTATGAAAGACCTTAGTTACCAACTGGATGCTTTGGGAAATCTACAAGCAGGAATGAAGGACAATGCCATATTTCCCAACAGTATTCCAAAAAACAGATATTCAGAAGTCATATTACCTCTGACACTGAAGTCATATCCAAAGTGTTGTTAGTTGATAGCCTTCTCTTAAATCTCATCTCTTTTTATGGCATTCCAAGTTGGTAGCCATGACACCTTTTATAAAAGCGAATTCCATCACTACATTCTAGGTTCAAAATGTTGTAGAATTCCATTTCCATTGGAAGCTCTTGAGTTTAATAACTCAACAGGAACAGGACGAACAGTGCTTCCTTTCTACGTTCTCTATATCAAGCACAATTTTGTACCAAACCCTAGATTACCATTTTTCCAAATGGCAAAACCTAAAATGTTTAAAACATATATACAATATATGAATTGCCTAGATTATAAAAATTTAAAGATCTGTATACGGTGATTAAGAAAAATATTTCCTAATCATCTTGAAGATTAGGGAGAAAAATAAAACATATTTCAGCAGCTAACCACCCACTATTTGCTAGCAAACTAATTAATGCACAATATCCTCAATGGTTGAACAGACATATGAGTATTAACTTATAGTTATTACATAAACTGAGTTGGCTTAAGGAACCTGTTGAATTTAAGTGGCTATTGTCTCCTCTGCAAAGACTCTTAGAAACTCACTCCATTGGCCAGTTACAGTAAGTGAGAGATGAGTGAATTCATCACAGTATGACATAATTTATCCTGGGTGAAAGTTAATAACTTTTTTTAAAAAAAAGAAAAATGAAAAAAATAAAATGCCATCAAAATCCAAAGTCAAATGTACATGTCATATAATCCATAAAAATGGCCCATGAATGAAGAAGAATCAACGCAGAAGTTGGGACCTTGAGTACTGCCTGGGAAAAAACCTGGAAGACTTCATAATAGCTTGAGGAGTTTGGAAAGTCACATGCTGGCTGGAAGAAGTTGAGAAGGCTTATGTAACTGTATGTGTGTGTGAGTGTGTGTGTGCGCGCACACACACATTCATGCATGTACTTTCAAGTCAGTGTTGACTCCTGTTGATTACCTGGTCATGTCCCTATAGTTTTCTTGCCAATATTTCAGAAGTGTTTCACTGTTGCTTTCTTCCTAAGGTGGCCCAAGGTCACCCATATGGCTTTGTGCCTAAAGTGGGCTTAGAACTCACAGTCTGGTTTCTAACCATGTGCCTTAACCACTACACCAGCCTGTATAATCATTAGCAATTGGAGTTGGGGCCAGAATGATTGGAGCTGCAATAGCAATTCAGCTATGAAACTCACCTTTTGGTCTTTCAACCAAATCTATCTCTGAAGATTGAAATGAGGGAGAAAAAAAAAACCTGTCTGAGCTGCCAGGAGGTCTTGTGGAGGGAAAAATAGAGAAGAAATCTGGGGCAGTCTGAATGCACAATCTTTGATGGTGAATCTTCTCTGCCCAACTTAGAGATTGGACTCAATTCTACTTGCACTTAATTTCAAGCATTTACAGCATAGCTGGCTCGAGCATTCTGGGAGTTGAAGTCCACAAGTCTTAAAGTTGCCAAGTTTGGGGACCCCTGATTTACAGGAAAGCACTGCAAGCGGCCACTTTTTACTGGCGGTGAGCGTGGTAGTAGCAGCAACACAAGAGGAAGAAGAAGAGCAGATGATCTGTTGCAAAGAACATGGCCAATGTTTGGGAACTCGTAGATGCAGTAGAGACTGTCAAAAAAAATTAAGATCTCAACTGGACCCACGCAATGAAAGCTGCTTTCACTTTTTCTTGTCACATGTACACACCTCACATACACCCCTGCATAAAGCAGTTATTCTATTTTGAGCTTTTTCACGTTGCTCTAACCTCACCGTTGACATTGGCCTAAATTCAGCAATACTGTAAGAAATAACTCCTTGGGACTGAAGGAGGAGTTGAGGAACAAAGCCAACCGATGGTTGTCTGAAGGTTACCCTTACTGTTATCTGCAAGTCTTGTGTGGGTGGTTCCAGCCGGCCGGTGGAAAAAACGGTCTTGCCTATTCCATAAAATCAAAGAGAAGAAATAGCTTTGTCCTTGCTTTTTTGGCAACCCACTTACCATACAAGCAAAGAAACATATCTGACACCCAAAATTCTTTATGGAAAAGAACCACGTTGGTCCTGCTTCCCGTATCGGTAAGACAACATAGATTTAATTAGGGAAAAATAAACTGCTGGTTTTCACATTATAAAAACACCCTCACTCTCTCCAGAAAGCAGCCCTCTCAATCAAGTGAACTTTTAACAGTGGTTTCTATTTGCCGAAGTATTCTTCTTTTCTGGATCTATTGCACTGGGACATTGCTCGTTGAGATGTGCAGTCAGCTTGATGCACGAACCTTATCCTGACAATCACCAGTGTGCAACAAGGAGTGATTGTAAGAAATGCCAAATGAATTTGCTAATAACTGCAATCAATTAAAAGCACTTCTGTGTAGGTATTCAGTCCCAAGAACATAAATCCGTTATGCATTAAAATTAATCTTTCAGAACATGTGTGCTTTTCATAACCCCCCCCCCCATTTTTTTGCTTAAGACATTCTTCCTACTGTGAAATTCCTTGTCTTCCTGGAAGTGGAGGTAAACTGCTGCCCTCTTTTGAATAAAGATGGGTACTGCAACTTTTACAAGTCAGACTGCCTGGAGTACCAAACAGCCACAGCTACAATATTGTAGTTTTAGGAGGAAGAGTTCCATGACTTTTTGAAAAAAAATTGTCTTTTATTATTTGTGGGGACCAACATCACCCCATGAAGGTTTAACCACCATCACTGAAATAGTTACCCACTTAAAAAATCCTATATTAATGAGTTCTGTATTATTATTATGCGCAGTTCGGAGAACCGGTAAATCGCACCACTGACTGGCTCCATCCCTCTCCTCCCACATTCCCTCCTTCTCGCCTCTTTTTCGGGCTCATACACACAGAGCAAACATGAGAAGGAAGCAAGAAGAAGCCAGGTTGAACGCTAGAAGATTTGGCCAAACTGTTCTGTCGGTTCTGTGGGCGTGGCTTGGCATGTATGGCTTGGTGGAGTGGTGCCGCCCACCTTGCCGTGAGTGATGTCAAGTTGGCCATGCCCACTCAGTCACATGACCCCCACCAAGCCACGCCCACAGAACCGGTAGGGGGAAAATTTGAATGTCATCCCTGGGCATAACCATAAAACTTTCATGTCTATGAATCATTATCTCTACCTTTTTCACAGTAATTATTCAATGAATTTCTAAGCATCAGTTGACTTTGTCTCCCCCCCCAAATGGTGAGTATAAGATAAACATGAAAACAGGCCCTCCAAGGAATTGTATTTGATGAGTGTCATAATGCTTCTTCGGACTGCAAAAGATCAAATCGGTCAATCCTAAAGGAAATGAACCCTGACTGTTCTTTGGAAGGACAGATACTGAAACTGAAGTTCAAATACTTTGGCCACCAAATGAGAAGAGAGGAGTCATTGGAAAAGACCCTGATGTTGGGAAAAATTGAAGGCAAAAGGAGAAGGGGATGGCAAGAGGATGAGATGGTTAGATAGTGTTGCCAATGCAATAAACATGAGTTTGGGCAAACTCTGGGAGACAGTGGAGGACAGGGAGGCCTGGCGTGCTGTGGTCCATGGGGTCGGAAAGACTCGAACTTGACTTACCAATTGAACAACATAATGCTCTGCACGACTATGATTACTTGCCATAATTGTTTCATTAATAAGTCTTATGAATGTCTAAACTCAACCTTAGGAAACCTCCCCAAATGCAGGATGAGTGTGTAAGCAGAATAGAATAGTGCCAGGCAAAATGGTAATAATACATACAGTATATATATTTATGCATACATTATACATCTCAGTAGGCTGTTGCTCCCAGCTAACCTACATGAAGATCCGTTTATACTAGGAAAGCCCTGTTGCAACCCAGCTCTCTATCAAATTCCAAGCAGAGAAGAAGAGGAAGGATGCATTTTATCAGGGCCCAGGACATTAAAGGAAGCTGGGACCAGGAGGCTGTATACTCATTTCCATATGAAAAAAAAAGTGAGTTAAATTATAGATTAGCCTGGAGGGTTCGTGAAATTTTATTTCCCTTTAGCTAGGAACCTTTTGTCAAAAAATCTTGTGAGATCTGCTTGAGTTTAAAAGAAGCCAAGGTGAAACAAGGTTTTGCAGATCTTCAAAGGGACATTTCACGGGAGAGTTAGATGCTTCATAGCGAAGCACTGATCTGGTTCTAATCAATGGGGGGAGGGAGGAGTTTGTACTCTTTCATTTTGCTGAATAACAAGAGTTTCTGCACAGATCAGAAGCCCATATTTCTACACGCGTGAAGCAGCTAAGGCAGATCAGGCCTCTCAGTGAAACAGAGCAAATCAAAGCTACTCATATCCAAAGTCAAAAGGATCTTATCAAGGTGGACTATAGCAGGGGTGAAATTCAAAATTTTTCCCTACCGGTTCTGTGGGCGTGGCTTGGTGGGCATGGCAGGGGAAGGATACTGCAAAATCACCATTCCCTCCCAACTCTGGGGCCAGCCAGAGTGGTATTTACCGGTTCTCTGAACTACTCAAAATGTCCGTTACTGGTTCTCCAGAACCTGTCAGAACCTGCTAAATTTCACCCCTGGACTATAGCTAATTTGCTCCAACTTTGCAGTAGCAATGTCCTTAGCAGCAATGCGTCCTTTATTGGGACAGAGGATACCTTCAACTTTAAAGAGAAGAACAACTGATTTCCATTTGTGACTTACTTTCTTAACATCTACCATACTTTTCGGAGTATAAGACACACTCCCCCCCCAAAAGTGGGTGAAAATTGTGGTGCGTCTTTTACACCAAATGTTGCCAAAGCCCCGGCTACCCACTGGCCCCCATCCTTCGGTTGTTTTCGGCCTCCATGCATCACATTTTGGCCTCCACACGCCCCATTTTACACCTGTTCCAGGCTGTGGGGATCGCCGTAGCACATCGCCGTCGATCGCCGCCTCTGCATGTCGCATTGTCGGCCTCCGCATGCCCCATTTTTTGCCTCTGCACATTGCATTTTCGGCCAGTTCCAGGTGGTGGGGATTGCCGCCACCACCACCACCGCCGATCTCCGCTGCCTGGAACCGGCCGAAAATGTGATGTACGGAGGCCAAAAATGAGGCATGTGGAGACCGAAAACGCGACACACAGAGGTCGAAAACGTGATGTCCGGAGGTGGTGATTGGTGGCGATGTGCTGTGGTGATCCCGGCAGCCTGGAATGGGTCTAAAACAGAGTGTGCGGAGGCCAAAAACATGACATACGGAAGCCAAAAACACAATGCACAGAGGCCAAAAATGCAGCGCGCGGAGACAGCGATGGGCTCTGGCGATCCCCGCAGCCTGGAACAGCTGATTGGCGGTATTCCGGGAGACCAATTCAACCATCAATCAGCTGTTCATGCTAAATCAGGCTGTGATAATGTGCTGAAGCTGACCAGGCTGTTTGCTATTTGCTGCAAGGAGGCTAGCCAGATGAATACCGATCGATGCTGGTAGGCAGAGGCAGATCCCCCCCCCTTGTTTTCCTCCCCAAAAAGGTAGATGTGTCTTATAGTCCAGAGTGTCTTATACTCCAAAAAATACAGTAGTTGTCTCAGAAATCCTTACACATACATACAGACACAAGGAAAGGGCATTTACTGATGGGTAATATAAGGCTCTTTCATAATTTACATACTTTTTCCCAGGACAGGAGGATCTACCACTATATTTTATATACCAATAAGATCTGAAAATGTCTTGAATGCAACAAATTCTGCCATGCTACAATATAGATATAAACTGAACAGTAAAGAACATAAAGAATAAACAAAGTTTTTGGCTGTTAGTGCAAACTTTCTGGTGAAAACTAACTTTAGCAAATAATTCATGATTCATTGAAAAAAATCCAAGAAGGAATTCAGTGATAAAAAGTTTAGGACCACTTGTTGGTGTTTATTTTTTAAAAAAAACCATTACAGAACAATGCTTTAAATAGGATTAAACTATGCCACTTCCCTCCTGGAACTATAAGTCTATCTTGGTAAGTTGGTTGATATGATAAGCCAAAACATGGGGATGAATAAATCTTGGAAGTATAGCTTTAGTAAGGAGCAAAAGGTCAGTTTCAAAAGCAGCAGAAAACCCAATCTCAGATTTCAAAAGGCATTTGTTTTATGATTTATGCAACTGTATGGTATGAGATTGTGGATCCATAAGGGTACGTCTGTCCCCAAAAAATTATAGTGGATCAAAATTGTGATGAAATGCAGTAAGAAAGTGGATTTCCAGGAGGGAGGGGGGTGCATTGCAGAGGAGTAAGAGGCAACTCAATCCAGATTTTGTGTGTGAGAGAAAGAGGCTGAAGACCGGCCCTCCCTAATAGTTCACCGAGTATATAGTAGATGCAGATAGTAGAGTCTGGCAAGATTTTGTCTTTAGGTCTTAAACAATAAAGAACTCAGTTTAGAAAAATCACATTTATAGGTTGTGGGTTGTGGGTGCTCCATCACTGGAAATTTTAAGGAAGAGATTGAATAACCATTTGTCCAGAATGCTATAAGGCAGGGGCGGGTTGCTCTCTTACCTCGCTACCGGAGCTCTGTGCGCACATTGCCAGGTTTGGTGTGCGCGCGCTCGCTATGTGTGCATGTCCCCTCGTGTGATTTTGCTTCCGTGCATGCGCAGAAGCAAAAAAGCCCAAAAATTCGGCACCAGTGCGGTCGTGCTCAAATAGCGCCATCTGCTGGCCGTTACCAGTACTGTAGAGTGGGCTGCACCGGTAGGAACCCACCACTGGTATAAGGTCCCCTACTTGTGCGGGGATTGGACTAGAAGACCTCCAAGGTCCCTTCCAACTATGTTATTCTGTTAACCTCTTGGTTCTGGCCTGACAAAAATGAACAAATAGTTGAACATATGCTGCCAGGTGCTGGGATATTATAATGCAGCTCCAGATCCACGAACAGTTACTAGAACATCTGTAAAGAGTAGGGAGGTTTTCACCATCTGATTTGAGTGCTGCTGAGCTGAACTAACTTGTATTTTGACCCTATGAGTCAATGGATTCTGACTGAGACAACTGACATTTCTACACCATCCTCGAGATGCCACAGAATCCATGCATTAACAGAATCCCTTCGTCTTCACTCTGTGTAAAAGGAAAGTAATATCAGTTCTTTGCATCTACACATCCTCATCCATACTCTTACAGCGGTTAGAGGCATTTGGGTCTAAGCAAAACACTGCAGCCATTCCTACGAGGAGAGCTGGGATGGTACCAAACCACTGTTCCCCTTGGAAGATCAGAAGGTAGGAGGGGTGGCAAGGCAGAAATGGCAGGAAATGGCGCAACAGATTTCCCACATGCTGCACAGCACCGCATTAATTAATTTATTTATTTTAAAAAGAAGTTTTATTGGCATTTCAAATCTGCTCATACCCCGAGTTCATGGGATTGGAGAGATTCAGAACTGCTTTCAAACTGACACAGATTCCTCCTGTGGAAGTGCCCCGAGTCCAGGCACAAGAAGCCAGGCCAAATGAGAGACAGCATCCCCAGGGTTTGTCCAAACGCAGATGATCTTAAGATCCTTCCCCTCCAATTGTCTGGCAGGACAAAGAAGGAGGGCATTCTCCGGAATCGGCCGGACACCTGACTTCTGCGTGATAATTTTGTGGGATGAAACAATGCAGCTGAGCTGCTGTTGCAACTGATTGTAAAACAAAAGGCGGCAAGGGTGTGTGTGTGTGTGTGTGAAGTCTCCTGTAATATTTTCTTTTCAAAGCCATGCTGTATGGTGTCTAGAAAGACCTCAAAAGCAGACAAAGGTCTAATCTTCCTTCATTTCCCCCAGAGAATAATGGATCAGTTAGTGGCTCTGATGCTGTTTTAATAATGCACAATTTACAATTCATTGGTTACTAAGCACGTGGAGTATAATTAATTTCCACAGGCCCTTCCTGTGAATGCACATAGTCTTGAATATAATATGAAGAGAAGGTAGGAAAAGCTCTCTCTCTCTCTCTCTCTCTCTCTCTCTCTCTCTCTCTCTCTCTCTCTCTCTCTCTCTCTCTCTCTCTCTCTCTCTTTCTCTCTCTCTCTCTCCCACCCCCACCCCCACCCCCACCCTTTCCTAACAAAACGAATCCTGGATTCCAGGCCATCTGTGTGATTTTGACAGGCAGTTGCTGTGTGCTACTGAGTGGGAAGTGGGGGTTGATTTCCCGTCACTCATTACATATATGTTTCTGGGAAGCAACAGAATGAGGCACAGCCGACACTGTTGACAATGTCACGGGAAGAGATCTGATCAAACCACATTAATCGAGTTGCCAAATCACCCAGCCACATTAGCATCATTCTTTCAAGGCACAGCTGTTCTGCTCCTCCTGGATGAGAAATGTGTGTGGCCCACCCGGTCGGTCCCAGGATGTGTGTGTGGCAAACACTGCAGCACAAACTGGAGCGAGGGAGGTATAAATTCTAAAAGATAAAAGGCAAGAGTAGATCCTTTAGTTTTCACCCTGACCGGCTGGTCTCTTTTCAGGGGCTCTTTTTCTGCTACTTAAAACAGCAGCTACAATTGTAGGAAACTCTGAATGTATGGGGAGCAGCTATTCATGCCAGGGAGGCAATGCAAGGTGGGAGGCAACAAAGTCTTGGCGTGGATTGAGCAATGGGTGGCTTTTCTGTAAATTCAGTGAATTAATAATCCAGCACAATTTTTAATGATGCCTTCATGTCTTATAAACTCTTCAGATAGAGTCCTGTTTCTGGTGCCACTTGAACATGATGCCCAGCAGACATAGGAGTTACCGTATTTTTCGGAGTATAAGACGCACCTTTTTCCTCCCTAAAAGAGGCTGAAAATTTGGGTGCGTCTTATACTCTGAATGTAGCTTTTTCAAAGCTTTTATCCCCAGCCCTAACGAGGCGCTAACGATCTTCCCGGCTTGCAGGCTTTTTCATTGTTACTCTCTCCGAAGGTTTTTTCCAGCCCTGAGTCTTCGCAGGCTTTTTTTCATTGCTACTCGCTTTGAATAAGGTTTTTTTAAGCCCTAACCAGGGGATAAAATAATGTGCTGAAGCTGACCAGACTAAGGGCGCTAGCCAGATGAATACCTGGTAGGCAGATTTTCCCCCCTATTTTCCTCCCCCAAAACTAAGGTGCGTCTTATACTCCGGTGCATCTTATACTCCGAAAAATACGGTATACAGGTAGTCCGTGATTTACAACCATTCGTGTAGTGACCATTTGGCATTACAACGGCACTGGAAAAAAGTGACTTATGACTGTTTTCACACTTCCATTCAATTCAGCACCTCTATGGTCATGTGACCAAAATTCAGACGCTTGGCAACTGACATGTATTTATGACAGTTGCAGTATCCCGGGGTCATGTCATCACACTTTGAGATCTTCTGACAAGCAAAATTAACAGGAAATCCAGATTCCCTTAACAACCATGTTAGTAACTTAACAGTAGCAGTGATTCACTTAACAACTGTGGCAAGAAAAGTCGTAACATGAGGCAAAATTTACTTAACAACTGTCTTGCTTAGCAACATAAATTTTGGGCTCAATTGCAGATGTAACTCAAGGACTACCTGTAGCCTAACATATTTGAAGGGGCATCACTTTGGAGTAGACTGTCATATAGCACCTAGTTGTAAATCTGCAAATAACCTGGTATGGTGAGTCATTACCTTATATATGGCAGATATAGGGAGCAGAAGATAAACTCCGACTAAATTTTAACAAGTTTATATCAGAGGCAAAAATGAACTGGAGATGTGATTAGTTTAGTATCCACGCTACAACTACTCAGTTATTGAAATTTATGTGACGAAAATGTATCTACAATGAAAAGAGATTTTTTTGGCTCACGGACTGAGTTCTTTCACTATATTACATGTGTCTAATAAAATAATCTATAAGGAATATACCAAAAGTTGAGAATGATGGAAGCATCTCTAACTTGTAGAGAGGTTCACGTTTATCTTTCTCGTAATGGTGACTTCCAGATATATCTGAACTACAGTTTTCAAATTTCATCTTGGCGTGGAATTCTGACAATTCTGTTCCAACAGGAAACTTATATGTGTGGTTCAGGGATGAACTGTGAAGTCTGTGAGGCTCTCTGAGCCTGGCTGTTTGCTTGCAGATGTTTCATTACCCGACTAAGCTAATTGGATAATGAAACATCTGCAAGCAAACCACCAAGCTCAGAGAGCACCAAGGACCCCACATTTCTATTCCCCTTATACCAAGAGGACATCTAAATGGATAAAGCCAATTTAGAAATCTAAGTTTTATTTTATTTATTTATTTATTTATTTATTTATTTTGTTTGTTTGTTTGTTTGTTTGTTTGTCAAACATCTACAAGATAGCAGGTATTTGTATAAACATAACATAAGCAAAGTAAGTACAGATAAATGAGGACAATAGGACAGTAAGACAGGGACGGTAGGCTCAGTGGTGCGCTTATGCACACCCCTTACTGACCTCTTAGGAATGGGGTGAGGTCGACTGTAGACAGTCTAAGGTTAAAGTTTTGGGGGTTTGGGGAAGAAACCACAGAGTCAGGTAGTGCATTCCAGGCATTGATCACTCTGTTGCTGAAGTCGTATTTTCTGGTGTCGAGTTTGGAGGGGTTTACATTAAGTTTGTATCTATTGTGTGCTCGTGTATTGTTGCGGTTGAAGCTGAAGTAGTCATTGACAGGTAGGACATTGTGGTAGATGATTTTATGAACTACATTTAGATCAGATCGGAGGCGACGTAGTTGTAAATTGTCTAATCCCAAAATTTCAGGTTTGGTGGAATAAGGTATTCTGTTGCGAGCAGAGGAATGGAGGACTTTTCTTGTGAAATATTTCTGGATTCTCTCGATTGTATTAATGTCCGATATGCAGTGCGGGTTCCAGACAGGTGAGCTGTATTCAAGAATTGGTCTAGCAAATGTTTTGTATGCTCTGGTTAGCAGTGTAATATTGCCAGAGAAGAAGCTACGTAAGATTAGATTAACAACTCTTAGTGGCCTTTTTGGCAATGTTGTTACAGTGGGCTCTGGCACTTAGGTCATTAGATATGAGTACTCCAAGGTCTTTAACAGAGTGGGGTCGTCTACAAGGTCGTGTCCTCCAAGCTTGTATTTTGTGTTCTGATTCTTTTTGCCAATGTGTAAGACAGACTTGTTAAGTTGTTAAAGTTGTTAAAAAGTTATTAGAAAGGAAATAATACACATCTCCAATAGGCTAGAAAAACCAAAATCATGTTGCTTAGAATTAAGAAGTGGCTGAGACAAATCTATGAGTAACAAGCACCTTCAATCTGAATACTAATCAGTCCTCCCTACATATATTTATTATCAGTGGAAAAGCAGCCGTGAGATAGCAAGGCAGTAGTGTGAACAAGCAACTTCTACAAGCTTTAGTAGCAGACACATCTCAAAATACAATCTCTGCAATCCTAATATTTCCCTCTCCAAATTTAATATTGTAATGCATTTGAATGTTTACTACATTCCAGTCTCTCTCTCTCTCTCTCCATAAAAAAATGTCCAAATGTTCATTACAGGACCATTTTCAACCTATGAAGTATTTATTCCTTTTAAGGAATTAAATGTTCTAATATCAGTTCTGCAATTACTTGACATTATACTCACCTTCAGATTTGTTTCTTTTCATGACAGCTCTGAATTCCCAGGCAAGGGAAAAAAACAAGATAGAAAATTAACAAATAAATAAATCGTTTTGTATGTCAGAACACAATGCTTCCTTTTTATTACAATACCCTTCTACAATAATTTTTGCCAAGAAAAAAATTAAAATATATCTTCTATTCCATAACATATTAGATAATTCTTTATTCTTCTGTTTTTCTTAAATGGCCCATCCCATTTCTAAGAAAGAATGTGAATGATATGAAATATGTTATCACACAGCAGATTGCAAATGTTAAATGTAATAAATTAAATAAATGCATTAAATATAATATAGCAGCACAACTGATTAAAAAACAAGTTATGAATATCATTTAGATTGGGCTTCACACTGGAACTCCCCAACTCAAGAACACCAAAGTGACAAGAAGGTATATGAGGCATAAACCTCTTGATTCTATTTAATATACTATTTAATATTTAATAGACATTTAATTAGAATTTGATGTTAAATTAATTTAAGTTCAGTTTTTGTTCAAATCATCAGTATCTAGACAAGACCCTCTCTATGGCCTACAATCAGTTCATCAGAGATTAAAATCTAGGAAAAACTTCCTTAGGCCATTGGAAGACTTTAAAGAATGTAAAAGCAGAGAGGACCTATGGAAAGCTTCAAAGAACCAATGCTGGATGGAACCAATGGAGGACCATAGGGTCTGGCAAAAGTATGGGAAACTATAGAAAACGTTAAGTAGACTGTGCACAAGTATAAGAAGATCCACAGACACTCTGAACAAATGGAGCAATCTGGTGGCCTCTGCCCTTTGTGATTGTTTGACAGGCAGACAACAACACATGTGTATACCTGTCCTTTGTGTCCTGATCAACGCATACTTGAGGGCCTCATAGCAGCGCAACAGAATGCAATTAATGTTGCTAGTTTCCAGGCAACATCTATTTAACTTGTACATATTTGAATCTCGTATTTTCTATTTAAAATGTTATATCGCATAGTATGCCTTATTTTAATTGTGATGTTTCTGACCTAAATAAACCAACACCAACACCACCTCCTCAGGAACACAGGTCAAAGGTTGAGAGTAACTCACAACCTCCCCCTAAAACAATGATGGTGAACCTATGGCACGCGTGCCACAGGTGGCACATGGAGCCATATCTGAGGGCACGCAAGGTGTTGCCCTATGTCAGCTCCAGCACACATGCGCGTGCTGGCCAGCTGATTTCAGCCTTCTTTTCGGCTGTTTTTCGCCTTCCCCAGGGTTCAGGAAAGCCTCCTGAAGCCTGGGGATGGTGAAAAATGGCCCAACGGCCCAACCGGAAGTTTGTTTCCAAACTTCCGTTTGGCCCGTTTGGCCATTTTTCACTCTCCCCAGGGTTCAGGAGGCTTTCCTGTACCCTGGGGAGAGCGAGAAACAGCACAACGGGCCTACCGCAAGTCCGGAGGCTTCAGTGAGGCCTGTGTGCATGTGGGGGGCAGCACACATCCACAGGGGGGAGGGCATTGTATTATAGGTGTGGGCAGACACGCACACTCTACCTCGCACGCACGCACCCTTTTGGCACCCGAGCGAAAAAGGTTCGCCATCACTGCCCTAAAAGGATAAATGATCCTGTTTTCAACCTGAAGGTGGAAGGAAAGATTGCAGGGTGTTGAATCAAGGGACTCTCCCCCCACACACCCACATTTGTATTTTATCTAAAAGTTCTTCAAGATGCAGCTGTTATACTGAAAGGCCTGTGGAAGCTGCGGTTGAATTTCCTTGATGACACTGTCTGGAATAGCAATTCCATTATCAAAAATCTCAGTTTTCTAGCTCTCAGATAGACTCCCAATTCCTGATCCATTATTTCTGACCCGATTCAACATAAGAGTAAAACCTACAAACTGGGTGAACTGTTTGAAATGGGCTATCAACCTATCTTGAAGTTGAACTATAGCCATTATCTCCAGTAACTGAAACAGTGGGATAGTCATCACATGAGTGTCACAGGTTCCTAGTGTTGATATGACACAACAAGGCTTTGTAAGACCCTCTCCTGCATCTTCCTCAAATCTTTTCCTTTCGTTTATCGATGTGGAGGATCTGTATTGCTCTTTGAAAGCGCTGGTTGCATGGCTCTCTGTGTTTTTAAAAGCTGTTTACCAACTCTGACAAGGCGACTGTAATTGCCAATATAAATGGGATAGAAGTACAGATGGTGTCTCCCCAGCAACAGCCATTTGCAGCATTACCAATATGGGAGAAGACTTCCATTTGAATAAAAAAGTTTTTCAGACAAGGCTTTTAGTGCACAACGATCCTGCCTCATTTATGGAACTTTATAAGGCACTCCAATGCATTGGTGTAAACTTTGGAGGAGGCAACAAGGGGTGCATGTCCCCAGAGGGACCTAGACCTCCAGGCGAAGCCATTATAGTCTGCCGTCGTCTGATATCAGCCCTTAAGGGGAAGCTGTCACTGGTGTTCTCAGACTTATGCAACTAGGAAAGCAGCAGTTCCAAGAATGGAAAACATCTTGTGAAGCGTGGAGTGGAGTGGAGTGGAGTGGAGTGGAGTGGAGTGGAGTGGAGTGGAAGAGAGAAGAGAAGAGAAGAGAAGAGAAGAGAAGAGAAGAGAAGAGAAGAGAAGAGAAGAGAAGAGAAGAGAAGAGAAGAGAAGAGAAGAGAAGAGAAGAGAAGAGAATTATTGGCCAAGCGTGAGTATACACACAAGGAATTTGTCTCCAGTGCATAAGTTTCAGTGTACATGCAAAACAACAAAGTAATAATAATCAAAGTATCAAAGTAATAAATCAATGCATTGTAATATTTGTGTATGCTGCTTTCCATCTGTATTAATAACTCGATCTGTACTTTCTTTGAATAGTAATGGCATCTGACCTGATAGAACAGACTACGTGGCTGTCATCCCACCATCATTAAATCAAGTCTACGTAGTTCATGCAACCTCTATTGCTTATTTTCAACATTTGCACGTTGCTTTCTTTTTACTGTTTACTTAAAAAAGAAAAAAGAAGGGGACATGTGGACTAAGCGGACCAACCCTAAATCAAAAAGGGACCGTGGTTATTAAAGTTTATTTTGTTAATTTGTATTAATAACCAAAATACACCATTAAAAATATAAATTCAAAATACATAAATCACACACGATGAGGGGGGGAAGCTATCAAGTGGGCAGATTAGTAACTAGCAAAAACATTGTCAAAGAGAGAAGCACCCTCCTTTTCATCTCTCCTACTTGCATTTATCCTATTTTGACCTTGGCCTTTTTTTCTGCTGACCTGACTAATCTTAGCAAAGTGTGTACTAAAATCAAGCAGGCAAACACTCATTAAAGCAAATAACCTTAATAAGCTATCAAGCAATCAACTCTACAAGGTCAACAGTAGGGCTCAAGAGTGCAGCAACATAAGATGTCTCTGAAGAACAGGGTCTGTGTTTAATAGGGTCTCTCCAAATGACTCAGACAATGAGTCATCCATATTGGAAGACATAGCAGGTGAGTTTATGAATCTTCCAACGAAACATAATTGGCAGCTCCCGTGAACACACGAACCACAGCTGTAATCTACCGTGATCGGGAAGATATTCACTGATCACAGCTGGGTAATTTCAGGTACCCTGCTTCTGTTGTTTAGTTTTGTTTAACATTGTTAAATATATAGACAGACCATCTGCACAGTATTTTTTTAAATTGGAAATTACAGCCATAACTTCCTTTTTATATATCAATAAACTAAACAGCAAAATTTCAAAGGGATCCTTCTCCACCAAACTCTGAGGCAGAATGTTTGTCCCACGCCACACCATTGCCTAATTGCCCACTAATTGGACAAACGTAATTAAATATTTCAAGATCTTTTCCTAATTGCCTCTATTTTAGCTTTCAAATTTGCTTGCCACCAACAAATTTAATGACATTGGTGTCTAGTCATCAGCAAAAAGCCCAAGAGTTGCTCTTTAAAATGTACATAGTCAGAATATTTACTGATTGCACATTGTTGTTTCCAATGTAGCTTAATTAGAAATCCAATCAGTTCTCTAAGTCCAATTATACTTGATTTGTAGATTCAGAGGATGATACATAATGAAGCTAAGCAGCTAACGGTAAACGTGCTTGAGATGAAACAAAAAAGAAGAATTTTAATATGCCTCTTGTTTTAGAAACTTGAAGTAATACGTGATGAAACACACCAGGATATATAGATATTTATGAGTCCCTAAATATTTTTGTTAAATCTACTTCAGCTGTTTGATTAATGAACAAAGGCACTTAGGTGAGTCTGAGACTAAACATTTTCTTTCCAATGAGAAGGGATAGAATAGAATGGAATTCTATTCCTTCTCATTGGAATTCCATATTCAATTTTATATTCCGTTCTATGAGGAATAGAGTGGAATACCAAAATATTTAGAAGTGAAATAGGGATCATTGCTGTTGTTGAAAATTCACTTCATATCAAAAACTTATTTTCTCCGTATTCAGAAGAAATCTATCTTCCAAATCGCCATACTAAAGAAAAACTCCCATGCACTGGTATACTGTATCACCATAAAAGAATATCTAGGTACAGCTGAACAGTTTGAGGGAAAGGTGTGAGTCAATGGGAGATAATTTAAATGAGATTGTTGACAGACATTCTGGGATACTCTAAAACCTGAAATAATGTTGAGAAGTGAGCATATAGCTGAAGGGTGCTTGCAGGTAAACTTGGTTTGCAGATGAAGTTAGAAAAATGATAAATTTCTACAAATTTTAGAATTTCACTCTCCTGATTTACATTAGCAGTGAAAAAGTCCTGGGGCAATATTTTATTTCTTGGAATGAATGAAAGAGAGAAACACAAAATAGGCAGAACACAATAGAAGCCACAAGTAAATAGATTCTGACAGTGTACAACACAAACAGTACTCAACAACTTCTGACTTCAGATACTCAAGGAGCAGATACATTTCAAAGAGTCTTCCGTTTAAACTTAGACTAGTTTAAGCTTCAATTCAGAGCCTTCTATGTTTCACGGATCCAAATACAGATTGTTAAATTGCTTCTTTTCTTATTAATCTATGCTTTTGGCCCTGCCTTAATTTTTCCCTGTAGACATTGTACATTGAAAGAAGGGCAAGATTTATTGTTTCTTTCTTCATTAAAAACATTGATACATTGGTCATTAAGTAAAAATAGCAAAAGTTAGAGTTATACTTTCAGGAATCTTTTTTCCCTCCATAAGTCTAACACTAGACAACACAATAATCCTAGTTTATTTATTTATTTATTTGTCAACAAGTGCAAGGAAACAGGACACATGAAAAAATGGCACAAATCAATGGATATAAATAAGCAAAACATAGCCATAAACACATAAAACGAATATATACAAATGGGTACAGTAGGACAGGGACAGTAGGCATGTTGGTGCGCTTATGCATACCCCCTTATTAATGCATACTGCCAAAGGTTGTGGTATAATTGCATTAGACACTTAAATTATGTTCTCGTACCTTCATAACCAATGTCATGACAGTCTTTGGTTGTCCTCACTGTATTTATGGTGAACACTCAGCATCCTGGCCAATGAGTACCAAACTGGCTTGCTGGTCCCCAGGTGCCATAGCATGATCCCTTGTCCATGATCTGACACGTCTTTCTTCAAAACTGTTATCATGACTTAATAGACTGGCCCAAGTCCAACACGAGGGCACCAATATGGGAAGGGTTTATCAAAGGTGGGAAGGGGAATACCCCAAAGAGCCAAGCAGCTGGAATTTGTAATGATTCCTGTTCACCAAAAAGGACTCTGCTCACCAAAGACCTACGGGGTTCCAAATCTGCAAAACTAATCTTTACTGTTTGCGATGGGGAGGGGTCCCTTTGAGCCAAAATAAAATTGGTTTGCTGCTTAAGCGAACACTAGCATGGGAGAGCAGGGGCAGAGTGCTGCAGAAGGCATAGCACCAAAGACCCTTAGCAAACTGTAAGGAATGGAGATAAAATGGAGAACCATCTCAGTTCCCAGTCATAGAGACATGAGCAAATGAGGTTCATGGAAAGAAGACCAAGGAAACAGAAAAAGAAATGTTCTTAGTTCTCTCAGAATTGCCTTTGCTTACTTTAAAGGCAGAAATAAGGCAGCAGAGATCATTCCAGTGATCTGGTTGGGGTTCGCGTATGAATCATCCCTAAAATTTCGACGGTGAGATGCATAGTAAAATAAAACAATCCCGTGAAGAATCAAACCAACAAAATAAAGAATTAATAACAGTGGAACCATTTAAGTACAGGGGGGGAGGGGAAATACATAGCAAACACAAAAATGGGCAGTTTTAGAATACCATAATGACAATTTGGCATGCAAAAGCCAAGCAGCCAGTGACTTTTTGTTTTTAAATTCTTAAAAGGGCTAGGAGGATAAAAGCCTCTTTGCTTGATGTTGAAAAATGGATGATTTCAGCACATTCATGAGTAGCCATCTGCCAGACCTCATTATGTACTTGCAACAGAGGCTCAGATGAGCATAGGACATGAGAAGATGCAGGTTTTCAAATACTGCAGCTCGAAGCCAGGCAGGGTAGCACCGACTCTTCTATACAGCTGCCAACTTTATCCTCCAATCTGTCAATGGGATTGCCTTGTCATTACATGGCATGCTGTACGGGTGTCCGAATACTTTTGCTACTAAAGACTATCTTAGAGCATTGGGTTGCCTTCAAAGTTAACTCCTCCTAGAAAACATTACATCAGGGATACAGCCAAACCCATCTCCCCCATTTTTTCCCCAGAAATGGCTCCTAAAGGTTTCCACCATGTGACTGGGTGGGAGTGAGTGATGTCAAGTTGGCCACGCCTACCCAGGTTTTGTGGCTCTCGGTGGGTTTTTTTCTGTGGGAAATGGGTCCAAATGGCTCTTTGAGTGTTTAAGTTTGCCAACCCCTGCACCAGACTAATTTTTAATGTGACAGAAGGAAGCCATTGTAATAAATTTAGGTTTTATTAAAATAAATTACATTTGGGCCTCGTCCCTTTTACTTTTTATCTTGATGTTTTTGGCATATCTCTCAAAGATCGAGAGAGTGGCCTTCAAGCCAGAAAAGGTTGGATATTTATGCATGGAAGTAAGCTCAAGTTTACTAAATTATGAATTGCCCATTGCCATCATTTAGGTGGGCAAAAGCCTTGAGCTGCTAAGCCAAGCTAAGATCTATGCCACTGATGACACTTGAATTCCAGGATAGTTGCACAAGAATTGCCCAGATTGAATCCAATCTGCTGAACTACACCAAATGTCCAGCAATAGTACTTCTTCCATTTTATCTGGCTTAGGATCCAGTTTATTGACTTTCCCCAATTCATCCCTTGGCCATGTTGTTGTTCAGTTGCTAAGTCATGCCCGACTCTTTGTGACCCCATGGACCACAGTATGTCAGGCTCCCCTGTCCTCTACTGTCTCCCAGAGTTTGCCCAAATTCACATTAATTGCATTGATGACACTATTTAACCACCTCACCCTCTGCCAGTGGTGGGTTCCTACCAGTGCGGTCCACTCTATAGCACCGGCAGCGGCCCGCTGGTGACATCACAGTACTGGTGTGGTCGGTTGCCGGTGCCTGGGCGCCGCCATTTTTTTGAATTTTTTTTGAATTTTTTTTGAATTTTCTTCTGCGCATGCCCAGAAGCCGAGTTTCCAGCACTGCTCATGCGCTGCCTTCCTACCCCACAGTGAGTCCAAGCAGGGGATGATGGCTGAGGGAGTGCGTGAGACGCTGAAAGAACGGGCGGCAGGAGCTATCTCCATTCCCCTCCCTTCAGCAGTCCGAGAAGCAACGAACGTGCGGTGATGATCCTAGGCATTTTCGCATGTTTGAGGCTTCTCGAGCTGCTGAGGGGAGGGGGAATGGGCAGCAGGACCTATCTCAGTTCCCCTCCCTTCAGCAGTCCGAGAAGCCACGCCCACCCAGTCACATGGCTGGCAAGCCACACCCACAAAATAAGCCACGCCCACAGAGTGGTAGTAAAAACATTAGGAACCCGCCCCTGCCCTCTGCCATCTCTTTCTCCCTTTGCCTTCAATCTTTCCCAACATCCGGGTCTTTTCCAATGATTCCTCTCTTCTCATTAGGTAGCCAAAGTATTTGAGCTTCAGCTTTGGTATCTGACCTTCTATTTCACTATTCCTCCTTGTCTCCTTTAATTTTGCTTCATGTTCAACCGGGTTTTTTTCTTGGATACGTGCATCAACCTTTCTCTTATTTTTGTTAAAATTAACAATGATAATCATAATGACTTCCCATGAGTTGGGTTGAAATTGAGTTGAGTTGAGTACATTGGCTCTGATCCCTGTCCATTAGAAGGAGCATTCCACGGTCAGATTTGAATCAGCAATTTGAAGCAAAGAACATGAACCATAACCAAGTATGTGATGGAGTCTAATTGTGAATTAAGTTGCATATTTATGGGGCAACTTTCAAAAACGTAATGAAGCAATGTTGATTGGCAAACTGCAGCTATATGGAAGGACTAATAAATTTTGAATAAAACAAATAAAATCTATTCCCAATGTTGTGGTAACAAATCTGGAGATATCAGACGGTTCATATAAATGCCAGCTTTGTTAGACAAACACAATGATTACAATCTGTGGTTACTGAGGAAAAAATAGCATTGGTGTTGAAACAAATGCTATTTGCATAGTTCCAGGACAGAGAATGTGAAAATATTTAAAATTGGGATCAGTGAGACAACTTTGGGGGATAGAAATTAATTACATTTTTAAAAAAATAGTCTGCTTTGATAAAGTGCATCTTATTTTTTTACTAAAACAGCCTTCTTTGATATCCTCAACCTGATATAAGAAAGGATACTATAATTACCATCATTCTGAACCTTAACCATCATCCTCAGTCGGCATGGACTAGCTGGGTTATTGTAATATATTATAGATAGAAGCTTCCAGGTTGGGAAAGTTGTTGTAATTTAATTTTAAATAAACAAATTGTGCATAAGATCCAATCTACATAAAAAGAAAAACCTTGGGATTAGCGGATACATTCAGTATGTTGAAAGCACTGATGTCTGAATTGTCCTATAATCCAAGGATTTCATGGTTAAATAAAACAATCACATGAAGAATAAAATCAACAGTAGTCATGTTTTGCACAAGGCAGGCACGGAAACATACCGAAATGCCTGACTGGAAAGAACTTGTATTTTTCCAACATGGCTGCCATAGTGGGTATAAGTAGTCAAAAAACAGCCCCTCATCCTGTCTAGGATACTTGCTTACTACTGTAAGGTGTCTGAAGGTTGAATCATGGTAACTATACAATTTTTTGTTAACTTGAGATGTTTTGCTGTTCATCCAAACATCTTCATCAATCAGAGAAAGTCAGTTAGGTGGAGAATCGTTGGAATGTGCCAACTCTTGCCACACCTACCTCAAGGGTTTTCTCCCTTGCAAGTTGTCTTTGGTTTTGCATCTGGGCAAGTGGAACAGTTCCAAACAAAGGAGTGGACTGCAGCTGTCCATCCCTTTATTTTCTAAGACTACTGTAGGTGACCCAGGGACATTTTTTTAAAAAATAACTATGATGATAAATGCAAGCACTTTGATTTACAGAATGACATCTTTCTATTTATGTTTAAATATTTTTAAAAAATCCAAAAAGTCAAAGGGCAGGAAGGTTTATAAATGATCACGGGAACCGTCTCTGGACAAGCTGGTGATGGATAAGATTAACATATTGAGCCGTGGTGGCGCAGCAGTTAGAGTGCAGTACTGCAGGCTACTTCTGCCGATTGCAATTTGGCAGTTCAAATCTCACCAGGCTCAAGGTTGACTCAGCCTTCCATCCTTCCGAGGTGGGTAAAATGAGGACCCAAATTGTTGGGGACAATATGCTGACTCTGTAAACTGCTTAGAGAGGGCTGTAAAGCACTGTAAAGCAGTATATCAGTCTAAATCAGGGGTCCCCAAACTTGGCAACTTTAAGACTCGTGGACTTCAACTCCCAGAATTCTGGGAGTTGAAGTCCACAAGTCTTAAAGTTGCCAAGTTTGAAGACCTCTGGTCTAAATGCTATTGCTATTTTGCAAAAAATCTGGAAGGCTGTTAGAAGGCAGCAAGCTGCTAGAATTTTCTACGTCTCTTTCCTGTTATTTATTGATTGAATAGATGTTTGCAGCCCAGAAATAGTAGCCTTACTACAGAATAGATTGCACATTTCCTACCCCTGATGTAATGGAATCTAGATAGGATGATGATCCATACAACGCAATCATTCGCAAAATGAGAATGAAACCCCGCCTCTACAAAAATTAGTGAAGCTTCTAACACACAAGAAGTCCCTCATAATTTATTTTATACTTCTAACAATGAATAGAACTTGAACACAAACATCCAGAGCTAAAATTGAGGTGTCACCTATTCACACAGGAGTTGTGCACTGCTATTCATTGGTTTGCAAAAAAAAAATGTTTTGGAACACGCCAGGATGCAAATGTATCATCTCTTTGCAACTCTTTAAAATAGCTAAAAGTTTCCAGGGGTGAAATCCAGCATGTTCTGACAGGTTCTGGAGAACCGGTAGCGGAAATTTTGAGTAGTTTGGAGAACTGGCAAATACCACCTCTGGCTGGCCCCAGAGTTGGGTGGGAATGGAGATTTTGCAATATCCTTCCCCCAGGAGTGGGGAGGGAATGGAGATTTTGCAGTATCCTTCCCCTGGAGTGGGGTGGGAATGGAGATTTTGCAGTATCCTTCCCCTGCCACGCCCACCAAGCCACGCCCACCAAGCCACACCACACCCACCAAGCCACGCCCACAGAACCGGTAGTAAAAAAAATTGGATTTCACCGCTGGCTAAAACCTCTACCTTTAGTGTGCTTCGAAGCACTTTGTTGGAATTAAATCCAAAACATTGCACAACGCTAATACTATAGGTGTATCACCCCAAACCAATTCTCGCACTATATAGGCCACGGGAAGACTCCAAATTGGTCAGACCTTGTACAGACCTGAGGAGCCTGGCATTCTATTGTTCCTGGTCAGCAGAGCAAATTGTACTTTTTGCTGACTACACTTCAGGCTTCACGGAGAGCAGGCAGCAGAATTTACTCCATTAAAGAGCTGCCAACCTCCAAGGATCGGAGAGGTCCAGAATAATGCTCCTGGTGCATTTTCTTGCCCACTCCCTTGCCTATAGTTAAAGATAAATATGGTCAGGGACCATGCTTACATTTGGAAGAGCGTTAATGGACTTTATCAAAGTGAGAGGGCGATAGTTTAGCTTTTTTTCTGATTTGGGCAGAGAGATGCATGTATTTTCTTGTGTTTATTCCCCAAATTACTTTAGATCTACTTTAGGGTTCATTGTACAGTTGTGTCCTTCCTGCCTTAAAACGGTAGTAAATTGTGTCAATATTTTCCAGCAATCGCAGTCATTGGGGACTCTGGAGCACATTAAACAGCCTTAGAAATTCAGGTAAACTGACACGAGAATAGAGTAGCAACTTAGCAGCTTTCTCACAATGCACTGCAGAGGGATATTACCGCAGAGCGGGTAAGAAATTTAAATGATTGGCAGCTTGTAGCTCTTCCCTAGACTCCAGAATTCCTTCTTCCTTTGCTTTCCTTCATTAGTAAGCCTGTTGGGATTGAATCATAATGTCAGAGGGAACTTACAATGATGCTGGGCCAAAGGCTACCAGATAGCACTTTGCATATTTAGAATCAACTCCAATTTAAAATTATAAGTCTCAAAAAATTAAGAGTGTGATCTCTAGGACACTCCTCAATTTCTAAATTCATGTGCAATTCCCTCACATAATAGCTCGAATGTGAGATTTTTTTAAAAACACAGATGTAAAATGCTTGATCTACAGTTTGCAGTACTGAATTACATTATGTAGATAATATGACATTTCCTCTGCCGGCATTTCTTTGGTACTTCAATTCACTTTAGTTTGCAGTGGAACTCATGGGGCTGTGATGAATTAATCAAAACTCAACTTTGTTACATTTCACTTTTATTGATTTGTGTCTCCAACTTGGCTGAAATGTTCTTGTGATTTTTGGAAAATTATTATCATTATATCGAAGGTCAAAACGTAGATTTTTGAGAGCTACGTGTCCAATATATTCAAGTTGACAGGGAATGTTCCCCAAGGCAGCATACTAGGACCAACACTCTTTATACTTTATATAAATGACCTTTGCGATCACATTACAAGCGACTGCGTTCTCTTTGCCGATGATGTAAAACTCTTCAACACCACCGACAACACTGCTATCCTCCAAAAAGACCTAGACTTTGTGTCAGAATGGTCAAACATCTGGCAACTCCAAATCTCAACCAACAAATGCTCTGTCCTACACATTGGCAAAAAAAATCAGAACACCAAATACAAGCTGAACAGACAAGACCTTACAGATGACCCTCACTCTGTCAAAGACCTTGGAATACTCATATCAAATGACCTAAGTGCCAAAGCCCACTGCAACAACATTGCCAAAAAGGCTTCAAGAACTGTTAACCTAATCTTACGTAGCTTCTTCTCCGGTAATATCACACTACTAACCAGAGCATACAAAACATTCGCCAGACCAATCCTTGAATACAGCTCATCTGTCTGGAACCCACACCGCATATCGGACATAAATACATTATAAAGTGTCCAGAGATACTTTACAAGAAGAGTCCTCCACTCCTCTACTCGCAACAGAATACCTTACGCAACCAGACTTGAAATCCTGGGCTTAGAAAGCTTAGAACTACGTCGCCTTTGGCACGACCTAAGCATAGCTCATAAAATTATCTGCTACAACATCCTTTCTGTCAACGACTACTTCAGCTTCAACCACAACAATACACGAGCACACAACAGATACAAACTCAAAGTGAACCGCTCCAAACTTGACTGTAGAAAATACGACTTTAGCAACAGTGGTAAATGCCTGGAACTCACTACCTGACTCTGTGGTTTCGTCACCAAACCCCCAAAACTTTACCCTTAGACTGTCCACTGTTGACCTCACCCGATTCCTAAGAGGTCAGTAAGGGGCATGCATAAGTGCACCAGCGTGCCTACCGTCCCTGTCCTAATGTTTCCTCTTATCAGTACCCATCTTATGTATATAAACAATGTTATATCTATGTATATTACCAACATGTACTTGACAAAAATAAATAAATAAAATAAATAAAAAATAAAATGCTTCAAGTCCCATCTCTCTGAAAGATGTGGGTTGATTCTCTGAGATGGCTCCCTTCCTTTAGAACAGGGTCCTCAAACTTGGCAACTTTAAGACTGGTGGACTTCAACTCCCAGAATTCCCCAGCCAGCCTGGCTGGTTGAGGAATTCTTGGAGTTGAAGTCCTCTAGTCTTAAAGTTGCCCAATTTGAAGACCCCTGTCTTAGAACATTGGAAGTTGAATCATGATAATTGGACTTTCTTTCTTTCTTTCTTTCTTTCTTTCTTTCTTTCTTTCTTTCTTTCTTTCTTTCTTTCTTTCTTTCTTTCTTTCTTTCTTTCTTTCTTTCTTTCTTTCTTTCTTTCTTGGTTTGAAACTTTTCCCTGCTGATCTAAATAGCTTCTTCTGGATAAGCAGTGAAACATTTCAAACCAAAAAAGAAAAGAAAAATTAGTTGTCATGACTCAACTTCCAGACAACTCTATTTAGATGACTGAGAATCTTCATCAGATTATTCTTTTAGAATAGGTTTTCCTCTGAGATAAAGATGGCTCTGTCCCTGATGATGTTTCAGAACCTGATGTTCAAATGCTGCTTTTTCAAGGAGCCTTCAAAGACTGAAGTATAAAGTGAGAAGATGTATTTTGTGATGCATATTATGTAATTTGGATCTTATCAATATATGGATTTTTAATTCTATGGTGCTTCTATTGTTATCATTTATTATAATGTACTGGATTTTTGTAAATTGCTTAATCATCATAAAAGATCTAGAAATAAATAAATACCTGTTGAAACCAGAAATGTTTTTTTCCCCATGAATACTTTTAATTACACTCTATTTCTACACCCAGATTATAGATTATTGTGATTTGATTTGATTTATTTGCTTGTTTTGCAAGTGAGCCAACAAGTAATTCCATTTTCCCCAGTGTTCCAGAACTAAGTGGCTTCTAAGAATCTGGGCTGAAAATGAACCACTTGAGGAAACTATCATGTAGATACTCACCACTCCATCTGACCAAAGTAATTCCTGGTATGAGTGACCCAGGACCCAAACAATACCAAAGATACTAATGGAATACTGAAATATATCAAGATCAACATTAACTCCTTTGGAAACCTGGAGTATTGTATTCCAAACATACTGTATTTGCTTTCCAACATTTTTATAATAAGATTGTATAGATCACCCAAATAATCCTATGTATAACATATTTTGGCTTGAGAAAATCAGCAGCATGGCATGGAGAAGCCACCCACATGATGTAAACTGTGTTTGTGGTGGAACAGCAAAATAAAATAGGAATAGTTTTGTATAAAGCAATAAATGCAAACAATTGCTTTGGTGCTGAAGCAAGTAGAATTTAGTGCTAAGTAAGCATTTTTCTATAGCTCTGATGGAATTATGAGATTAATACCCTAGCATTATCCAAACAAAGCAACTGCTAAGCTGAAAAAAAACTAGAAGAATGGAACAATAACTCCTGGATAATGGTTGGCATGCTGGCTGGGGAATTCTGGGAGTTGAAGTTCAGACAGCTTCAAGTTGCCAAGGTTGGGAAACACTGGACTAGATGGACTCCTTCCTTTCTCTTTCTAAATTACACAGTGAAGAGGAAAGCATGTGCTGGCTAAAGTATAACATTCAGTTATGTATCATTTAGCCCAGGGGAGGGTTCTGGTTATGTTCGCTACCGGTGTGCATCGCAAGCATGCACGGAAGTGAAATCGCGTCCCACCATGCGATTTCACTTCCGCATATGCTCAGGACGACATTACAAGCCGAAACACAGCTGAGGAGCTTCTCAGCTGTGCTTCGGAGGAAGAATAAAGGTCAGTATTCACACAAGGGTGGGTGGGAGGGCTTTTTCCCGACAGCTCAGGATGCGGAGAAGCACCAAAAATGACATCATCGCTGGGCTCCTACTGGAGCTGCACTCCGCACCGCACCGGTAGGAACCCACCACTGATTCAGCCTATGCCATTAGGAACTCTCTGGTGTGCAATCTGTACAGTAATTCATATAAATTGGCAAACAGTTGCACACAGTGCCTTAGCATTTACGTTTTTTAGGAGGCCAAATGTCACAAAAAGGGCAGCAGTTTTGTCAGTATAAGTTACAGTGATATCTTGATACTCAACTGCTTTGAAATGCATCAATTCGGTACTCAATGCATTTTGGCACACACAATTTGTTCTGGTACTCACTGTTTGATTGGTATTCAGCATACAAGCTAAACATTTTGGTGTTGTAGCTTGTGTTGTAGCATGGCTGCCTTATGACTCACTACATTATTCCTTCTGGGAATAATTTGTTTGGTACTCATTGTTTTTGGTACGCAACGGGCCTATGAGAACCAATTAACAATGAATACTGAGTACCACTGTAACTTGTGGTCTTTTGTCCATATTGGGTGGAAATTCTAGGGGTTGTGATCTCAAAAGATCTGGTGGCCATGAAGTACACACTAAATACTTAAGAAAGATTGTCTGCTTAGTCTCGTCTGCTTCAGATCTGCACAGCCACATCCCAAATGATTTTAAGGAAATAATTATTTGAAATAAATAACAATACAATTATATATTTTTCATAAAGAGTACAGAATATAGAATAACAGAGTTGGAACGGGCCTTGTAGTCCAACCCTCTAGCAGGAGACCCTATACCAGAGGTGGGTTCCTGCCAGTTCGGACTGGTTCTATAGAACCAGTAGCGGGAATTTTCCCCCGCTCGCCGAACCGGCAGGGATGGCTGGCTGGACACGCCCCTGAACAGGCTCTCTCGGTGGCGCCATAGGTTTTTCACTTGTGTGCATGCGCAGAAGCTGCTTTTTTTTTGCTTCTGTGCATGTGCAGAAGCTGGGTTTTTAAGCACTCATGAGCACATTTACTCGTGAACATGGTGCTCACAAGTAAACTGCAGATTAGAGGCAGCCAGCAGATCACTGACTTACTGCCTTTTCCTCTCTGACTTCTGTTAGCAGAGAGAAGGAAGAGGCAGAGGTGAGCCTTTCCCCCACTCCTGCTGCTGTGAGGGCTTTGCAGCATGGAGACTTCTTCCTCCATAGGCTGCAAGGACGGGAGGGTTTGGGGAGGGAAGCGTGGCACATTAAAGAAAGATAAAAGGGAAGAGGGTGGGGAGTGGGTGGGATGGGAGAGTTGCGCATCTCGCAGTGGAGCGCAATTTGAGGGTGGCAGATGGGGCGGAAGGGCCGTGAGATGTGCATCTTACCGGAGACTGGCAGCTCTGGATCTTGCAGCTTTTTCGGGGTTTTCTTTAAAAAAAACATCTCTCCAGCCGAGCTTGAAACCTTGTTCAGGAGGGGGACGTCAGGCAGCATCCCCCCCCTCCTGCATCCTCGGAGTCTGTAGCCTTGGAGCAACTCCTGGCCCTTGCACAGTAAATAAAACTTCTCGCCAGTGGAAGAAGTTAATTACCTCGCATTCACGAGTTTTGCTTTACTGTGCAAGGGCCTGCAGTCGCCAAGAGAGGAGGGGAGGGAAATGCTGCCCAACTGCTCCCTCATGAAGCAACTTTGGAAGTTTTCAAGCTTATCTGGAGAGGCATTTTTTTTAAAGAAAACCCCAAAAAAGCCACAAAATCCGGAGCTGCCAGTCTCTGGTAAGATGCGCGTCTCACAGTGGGACACAATTTGGGGGTGGGGCAGGGCATGGGGAGGGAGGGCTGTGAGACATTACTTGGTCCAGATATTTTAGGGACCCCCTCCAATATTGCACCTAAACCGCAATAGGAGGAACCCGTGGTGGGGTGGGGGTGACACGCTTGACTGTGTGACAAGTGCATGTGTGCAATCTGGGCTCTATGGTTTCCCATGGCTCCCGTCGCACCTGGGGGTGTTTTGGGGGGTTGCAGGTGGTTCCTCCTCCCCCCCTTGTCCCGAGCCAGGATCGGGTGAACTTTCCTCCCTCCCTGCTTGCACAGTCCAGCACCTCACCTGCATTTTTTCCTGTCTCCCACCCTTTCCTTCCCGTTGTCACCCACCCCCCACTTGCCCACCAGATTTATAAACCTAGGCGTGTCCTCCGGGATGCAAAGTTGAATGCTTCGATTCCTTCTAGGAAACTTATGGCTTTTCCACATCCTAAATCCTCCGGCGGTCTATTTTGGGAAGTTTTTCCCCTCTCTTCTCCCCCCCTATTTCCTGTCAGAGTCCCAAATTTTTTTGCCACAGTTTCAGTGGGCGTGGCTAGGTGGAGGGGGTCATGTGACTGAGTGCGCATGAGTGACGGCAAGTTGGCCATGCCCACTCAGTCACATGCCCCCCACTTAGCCACGCCCACAGAACCGGTAGTAAAAAATTTAGAACCCACCCCTGCCCTATACCATTTCTGACAAGTACTGTCCAGCCTCTTCTTGAAAGCTTCCAGTGATGAAGCAGCCACAATTTCTGAAGGCAAGCTGTTCCATTGGTCAATTGTTCTCACTGTCAGAAAATTTCTCCTTATATATTTCTGTTTATGTATTAATAGCAAAATACATGTACATTTCTTAGTTTATTTCTGGCTTTATCATTACTCCTTTACAATAAAGTCTGGTCATCTTTAACACCCAACGGGCTCTTAATGAACCATGCAGACTTCTGTAAATTCTCCACTGCTACAAATGCTTGTCACTAATTCATGCTATTTGTTCTAATAATAAGCAAATCATCCAATATTTGGTGCAATGAAACTAATCTGCTTTATGGATGCTGCATTTCAATCCAAGTGTTTTCAGTCGACTGAGATAATGGGCATGTCTTTGTTGCCACTAATACGTGATAACAAGAGTCACATGACTCAAACGTTAAGGCGATATCAGGCCACAACGCCTGTGTTTATCACCAGATACCTACCAAGCAGCCAAGTACAGTACAATACTAAAGAATTGAATTACACATCAGGAAATCCCTGATACAAATTGTAAATTCAAACTCAGGTAATCTTTTTTTTTTAGCTTTTTTAAAATTCTGCCTTTATTATTTTTATAAATAACTCAAGATATGGAACATACAAATACTCCTTCCTGCCCCTATTTTCTCCACTTCAAGGTGGGTTGGGTTGAGAATGACTAGCCCAAAGCCACCCAGCCAGCTAAAGTGAGACTAGAGCTCACAGCCTCCTAGTTTCTAGCTGGTGCCCTAACCACTTCAGACACCAAATAATTCTTTTATCATACAGAATAATCCCGGTGATCTGACAGGATTGTAATAAATTAATATAACTAAGGACTTTTAATGTTTTAAAATGGTATGTAAATGGAAAACAATGTAATAAATATATTGCCTATAATGAACACAGTTATTAAATGGATTTTGGCTTCCTAACTATGTAATCAGTGGATTGTGCACATACAGGCAATTCCTTTTTGTGTCCACTCCAGTGGTGGGTTCCTACCGGTGCGGTCCACTCTATAGCACCGGTAGCGGCCCGCTGGTGACGTCACAGTACCGGTGTGGTCGGTTGCTGGTGCCTGGGCGACGCCATTTAAAAAATTTTTAATTTTTTTTTAAAAAAAATTCTTCTGCGCATGCCCAGAAACCGAGTTTCCGGCACTGCGCATGCGCTGCCTTCCTACCCCACAGTGAGTCCAAGCAGGGGAGGATGGCTGAGGGAGCGCGTGAGATGCTGAAAGAACGGGCGGCAGGAGCTATCTCCATTCCCCTCCCTTCAGCAGTCCGAGAAGCCATGAACGCGCGGTGATGATCCTAGGCATTTTCGCACGTTCGAGGCTTCTCGAGCTGCTGAGGGGAGGGGGAATGGGCGGCAGGACCTATCTCAGTTCCCCTCCCTTCAGCAGTCTGAGAAGCCACGCCCACCCGGTCACATGGCTGGCAAGCCACACCCACAAAATAAGCCACGCCCACAGAGTGGTAGTAAAAAAAATAGGAACCCGCCCCTGGTCCACCCATGATAGTTTTGAGATATTGTAGCACATTTTTAAAATAAGAACAGAAAAAACTGACTTGCTGCATCACACCATAGGCTCTAATAAATAATTGCCTAGGATTTATTCCTGAAAATTTATAATAGTAGTTGGAAATCAAGATGCATCTAAAATGTTCTATTTCAGGAAGCTATCCATCTCTATATAGAAACCATCAAATATGAAGGAAAGGAGTCAGTGTCATATATTATGGTTTAGAGGAAGACAGCCATATGCCAAATAAAATCAGTCTAATTTTCAGTCTCCCGAATTAAGTTTTTCACTTGTAACCTTGGAGTTGGAGGCATGGTGGATACAAAGCAGAATGGCTAAAAGTTGTTAAATAAATACAAGATGCGGAATGGTAGGTAAAGGGAGAGACAGGTTTTGGGAAGAAATTGGAAACAGTTTGTAAAAGGTCTGCTGACTCCAGGTTACAGTTGAACTAGCCCCATCTTTAAGTGTCCTGCATAGAAAGGGAGAATAAATTGAAGGGGAAAAGCTAGTGGAAGGGAGGAGAGAAAGGGAGAGGGCAGAGAAAAGGAGAGGGTGAGAATGGAGGGAGGGAGGTAGAGAGATGTAGGAAGTTAGCACCCACCCCCTCCTAGAAAAATGAAATATCCTAGGAAATATTGAAAAAGGAAAGAGTATGTTTCCCTGAATGAGGAAAAGAGAAACATGTTTTAAATACAAAGCAGCTTCCTGCAGCTCCCTGCCCCCACCCTTGCCACATTCCTCCCACCTAGCCTGGAACAGTCTTCTACATAACAAAGAACCATAATAGGAATCCCAAAGCCCTTTCATAACACGTGGGACCTGGTAAGATTCCATCAACCATGCCCCTGGGATTCAGGACAGCCCACAAGAGTTGCCCCAGCATGCCCCTGGGAATCTGACAGCCAATGGAATACATTTCTGTATAGGAACAGGAAACAGTTAGGGAGGGGCCCAAGAGAGAGTATAAAGCAAGAACTCCCAGCATTTTGTCCTTCCTTTTCTCTTCACTCACATCTACTCAAAGGTAGCATGTGATCTACCTTTTCTGTACAGGGGCTCGTGCCATGTGCTCCTGTCCACCATTAAACCTTCTTTCCAAGCAACTTCCATGAATCCAGTGTCTTTTTCCCCACTTGGAACTGAACCCAGAAGGATATTCCTTACAACAGAGAGAAAGAGAGAGATGCCTGAAACATATACAAGACTTCAACTTGGAGTGTTAAAAGTGCTGTGTATGTGTATACGTGTATGTGTGAGAGAGAGAAGAAAGAAAGAGCATTTGAAACCAGCAGAGTTCCCCTCTACTGGCCAAAAGACTATTTGTGAGCAACAGATGCTGAAGAAACAGCACCAGACCTTAGGCAAGGAATGCCAAAGCAACCAGTGGCAGCTGAATCGCTAGGATGCAGAATCCTGGATGTCTCACCTATGGAAAGCTGAGATTGGCAAATAGCCAGTTTCAGGTGACATTGACGAAGAGAATTATCTGAACGCATTTTGGAAGGGTGGGGCAGTTGTTTGGTTACTGGGCTGTTCCTTCAATCCTTCAGTTCTTTGTGTGCTGTGGTTGTTCTGTTCCTATGTGGTTTCTAATAATGTAAGAAAACATTGCAAAAGAGTTCACAACTAGTTACTTCACACTTACTGGATGTCCCTGGAAAGGATGGAAGTCCCACTTGGAAGGACCCTGCTGGTGAAGGGACTAGCAGCAAATGGAATGAGAAGCTGGAAAAGATTCTGCCTGGCAAAATTTGCAGCTCTTGAATTCAGAACAAGTTCCAATGCATACTCAGAGCTACACACTTTTAAGATTGAATGCAGCTGTTGCTAGCATTAGTCCAGGGGTGAAATTCAAAATTTTCTCCTACCGGTTCTGTGGGCGTGGCTTGGTGGGTGTGGCAGGGGAAGGATACTGTACAATCTCCATTCCACCCCACTCCAGGGGAAGAGTACTGCAAAATCTCCATTCCCACCCCACTCTGGGGCCAGCCAGAGGTGGTATTTACCGGTTCTCCGAACTACTCACAATTTCCGCTACCAGTTCTCCAGAACCTGTCAGAACCTGCTGAATTTCACCCCTGCATTAGTCTCCTTTAGTTGCAAAGCTCTGTTTGGACTCTCTTCGGATATTTGATTTCCATCTGAAATCAGAGCCCTTTATATCATCTGTATTAAATCTTCTTTCCCTTACCTTTGACACAAAGTTAGCATCTTATTTACTGAGTTTCTATATTCCAGTGTTTGTGCATGCATTTTTAAAAAGTTGCTCTCCCACCAAGCCCTTCTTCACCTCTTCACGCAGACAGATTTTTGAATGCCAAATTAGCCCCACACTGTCACAGTCAGTCTCTTAGAAAGACTTCTGAATATAGATTTAAGGCTGGGATTTTTTTCAGGGGAAGAAGAAGGGAAACCTGTAAGTTGAGCACAAAGAACCCTGGTGGTTGAAATTTTTTACAAATTCTCTAGTATCATAAAATCATGTCCATGATTATTAGTTCTTTACCAGCTTGGGAAATGGATGGGTTGGAAAATGTGAATATCAGAGGTTTGCTGGGAAAGGAATGAAACACTTTCCATTTGTAGTGAATAGTCAAGAATAATTACACCCTTAAACAGAGCACATTGTTCTATATGAATAATGATTAAAACTGGGCTTTATTGCTTTCTCTGATGTGCTTTCCCTGATGTGAACACCATCCTGCGTATTGGCCAACTTTAGTGTCACTCACAAAGTTGATAAGCAGTCCTATCAACCTGATTACCCAGGTCATTATTAAAAAGTGTTCACTAATACTAGACCCAAGACAGATCTCTCTGGAACCTCAGTGGCTACTGCTGTTTCAGGTTGGAGGATTCTTTGTGCTCATCAGTTGTGGACCTATCTTAGTATAGTGGCACCCAAATCCCATTGTAACAGTTGATCAATGAGGGTGACATGTGATACCTTGTTAAAAACTTTAATGAAATCATGGCAAATTATAACTATGGCATTACCAACAAAAAGAGTGTTGATTATGGAGGTATATATAGTTGATAATAGGTGGATAGATAATAGGTGGATGGATGGAAGGGGGGAATGGATGGATGGATGGATGGATAGAAGAGAGAGAGAGAGAGAGAGAGAGAGAGAGGGAGGGAGAGAGAGAGAGAGAGAGAGAGAGAGAGAGAGAGAGAGAGAGAGAGAGAGAGAGAGAGAGAGAGAATAGAATCACCTGAGGAATGTAATTGTCTCGTGTACTAATTTATATGATGTGCTATCATCTGAAAATACATAACAGGAAAAGGTACAAAGAATTGTAGAGAACCCATTTTTTTAGAATACAAGGCGGAAAAAAATTAATGTACTTAGAACCAATTAATGTACTTAGAACTAATCAAATTTGCAGATGACACCAAGCTGGTGGGAATAGCAAACACCCCAGAGGACAGACTCAAAATCCAGAGGGACCTCGACAGACTCGAACACTGGGCCCAAACCAATAAAATGAAATTTAACACGGAGAAAAGTAAAATTCTGTACCTAGGTAAGAAGAATCAAAAATACACATACAAACTGGGCGAAACCACACTCAATAGCAGCGATTGCGAGAGGGATCTCGGAGTCCTGGTAGACAGCCAACTAAATATGGGCCAGCAGTGTGCAGCAGCAGCCAAAAAGGCCAACACAGTCCTGAGCTGCATAAATAGAGGGATACAACCAAGGACCAGAGAGATACTAGTACCACTCTATAAAGCCTTGGTCTGGCCACACCTAGAGTACTGCATCCAGTTTTGGTCACCACACTACAAAAAAGACATTGTAACTCTAGAGAAAGTACAAAAGAGAGCAACCAGGATGATAAAGGGTCTGAAAAATGAAACATACAAAGAGCGGTTGCAGGAACTGAGCTTGGCCAGTCTGGCGAAGAGAAGGACCAGGGGTGACATGATAGCAGTGTTCCAATACTTGAGGGGATGCCACAGAGAGGAGGGGGTCAGGCTGTACTCTATGGCACCAGAAAGCCAAACAAGGAATAACGGATGGAAGCTGACCAAGGAGAGATTCAACCTGGAAGTGAGGAGAAACTTTCTGACGGTGAGAGTGATCAACCAGTGGAACAGCTTGCCAGCGGAGGTTGTGAGAGCCCCAACATTTGCGACCTTCAAGGAGAGACTGGACTGCCATCTGTCGCAAATGGTGTAGGAACTCCTGCTTGAGCAGGGGGTTGGACTAGATGACTTACAAGGTCCCTTCCAACTCTAATAATAAATCAAATCAAAACCATGGCTCATTTGTTTGGTTCTTTTGTATTTTAGTTATTTGGCTTTGAAAGAAGGGGAGCTAGTTACTCTCTGTGTCACATTGTTATTCACACAAATTAAACCTGAGTGATTTTTTTTCATCATTTTTCAAAAAATGTAAATAGCAGGCAAAGGGATTACCTACATCAACCCCTTCTGGATGATAGCAAACTTTAAACCTATCCAATAAACACATATTGCAATCTGAGGTCATATGTAGCAAACTAGTTAGCTGGAATAAATTCTTATATGTTTAGTTCAGAATTAAATAAATGAATATAGTTTAAGCTATTGTTTGCCACCATGTTAAAATGATAAACTAATGAGTTTCATAGAATGGAAGAACTGTAAGGGGGATTTTGATGCCTACAGTACAACATCTTGATACAACATCTGTTTGAAGATTTCTACTGCTCTTCTGGTATTTAGCTTTATTGTCAAGCTGCTCTTATCAGCAAGAGATTTCTTCTAACATGGAATGTAAGTCTGCTGTCTTTTAACTTAAGGCCATATATTAAACAGCTTGACTGGCATGTCATCTACAGGAAAGATGCTCAGTAAAACAGAGTCTGATTATTTTCATTTTCATTTTCATTAAGATGAAGTAAATGAGTTCAGCAAATAAAATAGATGTGGGGAAACTACATGACTCTAGAAGCAATAATTTTGAATCATGTTGATTAATCACAAATAAAAAGGGAGGTGATTGACATTTTTGATAGTATAGTTTTATATAACGATGTTTGATTCACACATATTATACGTATCATATTTATTCATGCCTGTGCAAAAGGTAAAAGAGCAGGGGGTTACTGAGATACAACTCTATGAGACTTTTATAAATACAATATTCTGAATAAAGTCTCAGATTAAATAATAATAATAATAATAATAATAATAATAATAATAATAATAATAATAATAATAATAATAATAATAATAATAATAATAATAATAATAATAATAATAATAATAATAATAATAATCTGCCAGTTGCAAAAGGCCACCGTACTTGGATCTGCGCGCATCATACGAAAATACATCACACAGTCCTAGACTCTTGGGAAGTGTTCCACTTGTGATATAGTGATACGAAATCCAGCATATAAATCTCGTTTGCTGTGTATTACATTTTTTGTGAAATAATAATAATAATAATAATAATAATAATAATAATAATAATAATAATAATAATAATAATAATAATAATAATAACTGTAGCCCATGTGCTCAGCTGCTGCAAGAAAATTGCGCAGACTGATTACAAATTACGACACAACTCTGTTGCACAAATGATCCACTGGAATTTATGCAAAAATTATAACATCCATACTGCTACAAACTGGTGGGAACACAAGCCTGAAAAAGTCACTGAAAATCAGATGGTCAAGATCTTGTGGGATTTTCGTATACAAACAGACAAGGTACTGGCGCATAATACATCAGACATCATGCTGGTTGAGAACAACAAGGTGACTATAATTGACATTGCAATACCAGGAGATAGCAAGGTCGATGAAAAGGAACACGAAAAAATCGCAAAATACCAGGACTTAAAAATCAAAATCCAACGATTATGGCACAAACCAGCAGTGGTAATTCCAGTAGTGATTGGAACACTGGGTGCTATCCCAAAAGCACTGGAATTACATTTAAAACAGCTCAAAATTGACAAAATCACCATCAGTCAAATGCAGAAAGCCGCACTGCTCGGTTCCGCACATATACTTCGAAAATACATTACGACTTCCTAGGCCCCTGGGTGGGGCTCGACTAGTAATCAATGCCAAATCCGGTGAAACAACTGGCCGCTGTGATACAATTGTATAATAATAATAATAATAATAATAATAATAATAATAATAATAATAATAATAATAATAATAATAATAATAATAATAATAATAATAATAATAATAATAATAATAATAATATGCAGTTTGGCATGGAAAAATGTGCCACTGTATCTATGAAAAGGGGCAAAATCACTACATGTGACGGAATTGAAATGCCCAATGGCCAATTAATTAAATGCAATCAAAATGAAGCCTATAAATATCTGGGCATTCTGCAGTTGGATAACATCAGACATGGAGAAGTGAAAACTATCATTAGAAGAGAGTACACCAACAGAGTTAGGAAAATTTTGAAATCTAAATTAAATGGTGGAAACACCATCAAGGCCATGAATACCTGGGCAATACCAGTCATAAGATACACGGCTGGTATAATTAACTGGACACAAGCTGATTTGGACATTTTGGACCGAAACACCAGAAAACTAATGACAATGCACTACAGTTTACATCCACGTAGTGACAGTGATAGACTTTACCTGCCCAGAAAATCAGGTGGCAGAGGACTACTACAAGTAAAGCAAACAGTTGAAGAAGAAAAGCATGCATTGGCGGATTATTTAAAAGAAAGTCAAGAACATCTATTAATTGAAGTAAAGAACAAAAATCTACTGAAGGTCCAACAGACGAAACAAGAATACAGAAAAAATGTGATAAAATCAAGAATGGAGAGTTGGCAAAATAAAGCATTACATGGCCAATTTCTGGAAAAAATAAAAGACAAAGTGGACAGTGAAAAAACTTGGTTATGGTTAACATCTGGTACTTTAAAGAAAGAAACAGAATCATTGATCCTGGCCGCACAAGAACAGGCAATTCGTACAAATGCCATAAAGGCCAAAATTGATAAATCTTCAAATGATGCTAAATGCAGATTATGCAAGGAAGCTGATGAAACTGTAGCCCATGTGCTCAGCTGCTGCAAGAAAATCGCACAGACTGATTACAAATTACGACACAACTCTGTTGCACAAATGATCCACTGGAATTTATGCAAAAATTATAACATCCATACTGCTACAAACTGGTGGGAACACAAGCCTGAAAAAGTCACTGAAAATCAGATGGTCAAGATCTTGTGGGATTTTCGTATACAAACAGACAAGGTACTGGCGCATAATACACCAGACATCACGTTGGTCGAGAACAACAAGGTGACTATAATTGACATTGCAATACCAGGAGATAGCAAGGTCGATGAAAAGGAACACGAAAAAATTGCAAAATACCAGGACTTAAAAATTGAAATCCAACGATTATGGCACAAACCAGCAGTGGTAATTCCAGTAGTGATTGGAACACTGGGTGCTATCCCAAAAGCACTGGAATTACATTTAAAACAGCTCAAAATTGACAAAATCACCATCAGTCAAATGCAGAAAGCCGCACTGCTCGGTTCCGCACATATACTTCGAAAATACATTACGACTTCCTAGGCCCCTGGGTGGGGCTCGACTAGTAATCAATGCCAAATCCGGCGAAACAACTGGCCGCTGTGATACAATTGTATAATAATAATAATAATAATAATAATAATAATAATAATAATAATAATAATAATAATAATAATAATAATAATAATAATAATAATAAGAAGAAGAAGAAGAAGAAGAAGAAGAAGAAGAAGAAGAAGAAGAAGAAGAAGAAGAAGAAGAAGAAGAAGAAGAAGAAGAAGAACAACAACAACAACAACAACAACAACAACAACAACAACAACAACAACAACAGAGTTAATGTCTCTCAGTCTTTTCTTTATACATTCTAACTTTAGTAGAATTGAACCTGGTTAGTTCTTGAAGTGGTGAATAGTTTCTGACTTTTAGAATAGCAAAGGAAGTAGCGAAGGAGCTAGCAATAAAAAAAATATGCCTCAAAGTAGAACTTTCTAGAGTAGCAATGAAGACCTTAGGAAAAAAAATCAGATGCTATGACACATTGATACATACAAAGCTCCGTATTGCATAGGCATTGGTTGTCCTGTGATCTTTTATGAAATTGGACTTTGAAGAAGCAAGACAGAAAGAGTATTGATGCTTTTAAACATTGAAAAGAACAAGAGAAAACTCTTGAGAATATCATAGATAGACAAATAATAATAATCAGATCATAGAGCCAATCAATTCTGAGTTCTTGCTTCTGGCAGAAATGACTAGGTCCAATTTATCATATTTTTTGATACATTATGTGAAGATCCAACTCTCTGGAGAAATTTATAATGTGTGGAAAGGTGGAAGGAAAGATAAGAAGAGGATGACCAACTGCCAGGTGGAGAGACCTGATTACAGCAGCAATGGTTGTATCACTGGAAGACATTCAAGGTCACATTGGAGACAGAACATCCTGGAGAAGGTTTGTCTATACTTTATATCACTCAATCAGCCAACCAATCACTCAATGAAATACAGTACTTGGCTGAGACATGATCTAAAAATGCAAACTAAATGGTAAGTTGATAAAACATCTAGGAAGAAAGCAAATACAAGTCAATAACATATTCTGCTAGAAAGAAGCTCCCTGAGGATGGGGTTCAGCATGAGTCCGAAAGCTCAGAAGGCTACACTGACCCAGTTTGGATCTATATTCACCTTCATTTGAAAGACAAGTAAACCTCCATATTGTTACCGTGTTTCCCCGAAAATAAGACATGTCCTGAAAATAAGCCCCACAGGGACATGCCTTGAAATAAGCCACCCCCCGAAAATAAGCCCCCCCAACTACTTCCAGGGGAAAGGGAGGGACATGCCGGGATCCGCTCCTTTTGCGGCGGCACTCTTTTGGCCCGGAAAGAGAGAGAGAGAGATCCCTCAAGAAGTTTCCCTGCAAAGACCTGCTGAAAAGAGAAGCCGCAAACTTAGACGCTGGTAAGATGAGTGCCTCGCAGCCCGGCCCTCCCCTGCATCCCCCGCCACCCCCAAATTATGCCTGATGATCTTACCAGCATCTGGCAGTTCGCGGCTTCTCTTTCTTGGCAGGTCTTTGAGGGAAACTCCTTCAATGTAAAGGAGAAGTTATCGCAAGTGCGAAAAGTTGTTAATTGGTCGCACTCGCGATAACTTCTCCTTTACATTGAAGGAGTTTCCCTGCAAAGACCTGCCAAGAAAGAGAAGCCGCGAACTGCCAGATGCTGGTAAGATCATCAGGCATAATTTGGGGGTGGCGGGGGATGCAGGGGAGGGCCGGGCTGCGAGGCGCTAATCCTACCAGCGTCTGGCAGTTCGCAGCTTCCCTGTCGCCGCCTTCCTCATCACGTCGCACCCCGCCCCAAAAGGATATGTTCATGAAGTCTTTAGGAGTCAAAATCAACCCAATTATTAATATTTTTTCCTAGAATCACATGTATTGTCAAAATGGTATTAATTAAAAGTAAATTTGGAACAACAGGGGATGATGTCCACATTTATGATCATAAATAACTAGAAGTAAGGGGGAGATGAACTTTTTCTTTTATTGTCAAGAGAAAAGTGGTAGAGGTAGTCCTTGACTTATGACCACAATAGAGCCCAAAATTCCCATCGCTAAGCAAAAGAGTTAAGTGAATTTCCGCCCCATTTTATGATCTTGCCTGCCACAGTTGTTAAGTGACTCACTGCAGTTGTTAAGTTAGTAACATGGTTACTTAACATGTTAAGTGAATCTGGCTTCCTCATTGACTTTGTTTGTCAGAATGTTACAAAAGATGATCGCATGACCCAGGACATGCAACCATCCTAAATTGCCAAGTGACTGAATTTTGATCACATGACCATGGGGATGCTGCAACAGTCATAAGTGTGAAAAACGGTCATAAGTCACTTTTTTCAGTGCTGTTGTAACTTTGAATGGTCACTGAACGAATGGTTGTAAGTAAAGGACTACCTGTATAAAGAGCAAGTTAATATAAATAATAAAGGGAGTATATAGAAATAGAAATAGAAATAATAGAAATAATAGAAATAATAGAAATAATAGAAATAGAATTCTTTATTGGCCAAGTGTGATTGGTCACACAAAGAATTTGTCTTTGGTGCATATGCTCTCGGTGTACATAAAAGAAAAGATACATTTGTCAAGAATCATGAGGTACAACACTTAATGATTGTCATAGGGTACAAATAATAAGCATTCAGGAAACAATCAATATTAATATAAATTGTAAGGATACAAGCAACAAGTTACAGTCATACAGTCATTAGTGGGAGGAGATGGGTGATAGGAACGATGAGAAGACTAATAGTAATAGTAATGCAGCCTTAGTGAATAGTTTGACAGTGGTGAGGGAATTATTTGTTTAGCAGAGTGATGGCGTTCGGGAAAAAACTGTTCTTGTGTCTAGTTGTCTTGGTGTGCAGTGCTCTATAGCGACGTTTTGAGGGTAGGAGTTGAAACAATTCATGTCCAGGATGCAAGGGGGTCTGTAAATATTTTCACGGCCGTCTTTTTGACTCGTGCAGTATACAGGTCCTCAATGGAAGGCAGGTTGGCAGTAATTGTTTTTTCTGCAGTTCTGATTATCCTCTGAATATTAGGAATAGCCCTTGTTGGAAGGACAATGTAGCATTGTGGAGATTTGGAGGAAGGGTGAGCAGAAGCCTCCTGACCCACCTCACATTAAATTAAGTTTTGTGTGCCCCAAAAGTTGGTTTTTCTAGTTATATCATCTTAAAGAAGTGAAAATACAGAAGCAGCAAATCTTTACATTTGGATTTGGAAGGTCTGATGTTTCAGACACGTGATAAATGTTTTCTGGGCAAATGTTTCCTATAAGCTTGTCCCTACTGGAAAATTATTTTCAACTGTCAGCAAAAAAGTTGAAAGACTATTATTCAATGAGAATCCAGGGTCTCATGATAATGAAGATTATGCTAATTGAACATTGTGCTGTGTATTTTAGTAATAATTTAGCTCTTCTTAACCCAGGATGTGCAAATTCGTAACTTCACTTGTTTTGGATTCCAATTCCCACAGTTCTAGAGGCTTTGAGCAGGACATGGGCAATTGTGTGTTGGAGGCAGCTTCTATAAGCTCAGACTTGAACCTGGGTAAGGCTTTCGATGTGTCAACTTTATATGTGTATGGCACAGTGGTGGGTTGCTCCCGGTTCGGACTGGTTCTTAGAACCAGTAGCAGTGGCGGCGGGAGGCTCCGCCCACCCACCTGGGACACTTCTGCCCATGCGCAGAAGTGTCACGCGCACAAACTGGTAGCAAACTAATTCAGAACCCACTACTAGTATGACACCTCTTGGTTTCCAAACAGCTATTTTTGTGTGAATTTGAAACAAGATGTCACTGATTTAAGAAGTCAATTCATTAAGTGACTCTCAAGGCAGTGGCATCTCCCCCCCCCCTCAGGATTTTGGGGAAGTTTTAAACAGCTGTTTTAATGGATAGGAAAGAGATGTTGTGCTTGTGTGAAATCCACAGCCACATTTTTCCTGATTGATGGCCAGGAACTTCCCACATCTGGAGGTCATCTGCCCCTCATTGTAGGTTGGCTAGTCTCCTTCATCTCAACCAGTACTAAAGTAAGTTTTAAATGACTCTAAATATTGAATTCCAAATTCTCACAGTTTAGGTAGTCTTCTATTATTCATTCAGAGTTGTACTATTCCATGAAATTGCTTTCATTTTGTCTTCCACATCCTAAATCCTCCGGCGGTCTATTTTGGGGAGTTTTTCCCCTCTCTGAAGTTGCTTTACTGCATCCATGAGACCAGAGAGGGCTAGTGAGAAGCTGGATCAATATCACTGTCCCTGGCTTCTTACTTTAGCTGTGTCTTTGAGAGGGCTAATAACTGCTTTGCTATCACAATTCATCCCCATGTTTCATATTTTTATTGTACCGCCTTGTGCAATGGGAACTGCCTTGAACTTGCTGAATAAAAGGTGGGATAGAAACATCATTTCATATTCAGCATCCAGAAATATTCCCTCTTGAGAAGAAATATGACTCAACACAACGTGAATATAATGTGTAAAAATATAACATCACTTTTGATGTTCATTGGACAATGTTGGTTGCATTTGTAGATACACATAGCTACTTATCAGTGTTACTTTCTCAATCCATTTTTTTTGACATACAGCATTGTTCTCTATGTACTCTAAAATGTACAATTGCCCAAAATATGTTTGGAGGTGTGAGGGGAGCAACATTGGCTCCCACCCAATGTCACAAACCAACTCCTTCTGTTACCTTAGGAGCAAAGGGGCAGAAGGAGGAGGAGGAGGAGGGAGCAAGGGAGGGAGGGAGGGAGGAGGAAACTAATCAAATGATAAACAAAAATACCTGCCATGAAATGAGAGTGGTAATGTGTCAACAGTGACATTGTTTGTGTCATATGTTTCGTTATGATCCTTATTGTTATTATCTAACTGCTGAACCTAAATGAAACAGCAGTTGCAAATCCCGGCAGGAGCCGAACATTAATTAATATGGATGAGTATATATAAGTGGTATATGCATCCACTTGCAGATTTGTTTTTATATGCGCAAACACATTGGAAAGCTTTTATTTGTTGTGTGCGTTCACAAGGGCATGTGGCAGATTACGGTGCAGCCTACAGACTCCCTCTCCTTTGTTGTTTGTTTCCCTTTCTCTCTGAGCTGCTTAAAACCTGTACAGGCACACAGTCACTGTGTACATACGTCTCACACCCCTGCCTCTCAACAGATGTTAGCTAATGTGGTTGTAGAAGGTTCACCGTGGTTGCTGCGAGCCCAATAAATCTCCCTCTTAAATGCAGGCACGCCACCATCTCAGCATCTTCAACCTATAATACATTTTAATTACTTGGCCATTCAAATTATACTAAATTAGATCGGCGCAGAGTCGTATCGCAGATTTCTCAATTTACATTTAATCCACTGCAAACGAAACAATACTGCTAGAAGCGTGGGACGCTGGGGGTGGGTGGGCAGGGGAGGAAGGGAGGAAATGGGGAGGCAAGGGGGCCTTTTATTAGAAGTTGCAGGAGCTCCTGAAGTTTGATCTCTTAAAAATTATTAAGTGGCAAAGATTACTGGCAGTAAGGTTCTCCTTGGCTTCCCCATTAGCCATTTAGGTGACAGCTGCTGCATTACACATAAAGATGAACCATTCCTTCAGGGATGACAGTAGTTCCGCTGTGACACTACTGGCATAAAGCATTATCAGACCATAGCTGTGCTTAGAGCCATCACAGTCTCCTAGGCACCTATCAGTAGCCTCATTATCTGCATCACAGAATGTCTTAAAAGAACAGTGCCAGGCTTCACAGCTTTGCAGCTCATTTGAGAAGCGGAAATTAAATGTCCCAGGAGAAAAAACAGGCACATTGTAACAGCACCAGAGCTCTACCACCAATAACATGTTGACTGCTGCAACACACTGACTTCTGTCTCATTAATTTAATAGGCTCCTGAAATTTGGGGGGGGGGGGGGAGAGAAGAGAGAAGGGGAGAGAAGGAGCATTTCCAAGCAGATGAGAGAAAAGGACTCTGCTCGCATTCTTGTTATAAAGTAAGACCCCAATAAGAACTCGGTAATAATTTCAATCCCAACTCTGACTATCGGAAGTACCGGCATGGCTGACAGATAATGCAAAAGCAGCAACGTGGTTGGTTTGAGGCTTAGTGTCACCGGTGAACCCACCCAAGCCAAGGTTCTGTGGTAGGATCAAAAATTCCTAGCTAGGCCTGATGTGTGCACTGGACCGATGTGTGGTCACAGAATAGGAACAGTTTTTTTAAAAAAAATCCATTTGCACCTACTTATGGTGCAAACCTGCCCTGACAACATTCTTTTTCTCAGTGTCTCCATGTAATTTCCTTAACTTTATTTCATTCCAGCCCAGGGGTCAGACAAATTGAAGTTGTCTTTAAATATACCGGGGTTAAAATATTCCTTCCAATACTGTTCAAGGGCAATGTTAAGGTGTGTAGAATCTGTTAGAGAGCAAGTTTGGTGTAGAGCAGTGGTGGGTTCCTACCGGTGCGGTCCACTCTATAGCACCGGTAGCGGCCTGCTGGTGACGTCACAGTACCGGTGCGGTCGGTTGCCGGTACCTGGGTGCCGCCATTTTTTAAAAAAACATTTTTAAATTTTTTTAAATATTTTTCTTCTGCGCATGCCCAGAAGCCGAGCTTCCGGCACTGCGCATGCGCTGCCTTCCTATCCCACAGTGAGTCCAAGCAGGGGAGGGTGGCTGAGGGAGCGTGTGAGACGCTGAAAGAACGCGTGGCAGGACCTATCTCAGTTCCCCTCCCTTCAGCAGTCCAAGAAGCCACAAACGCACGGTGATGATCCTAGGCATTTTCGCATGTTTGAGGCTTCTCGAGCTGCTGAGGGGAGGGAGAATGGGTGGCAGGACCTATCTCAGTTCCCCTCCCTTCAGCAGTCCGAGAAGCCATGGACGTGTGGTGATGATCCCAGGCATTTTCGCACATTCGAGGCTTCTCGAGCTGCTGAGGGGAGGGGGAACGGGCGGCAGGAGCTTAGGATCATCGAATGGGGAGAAGCATTCAGGCCGGATGGAGCCTCCTAGAAGAACTGCTGCCGCGGTCTTGCTGCTCCCGCTGCGGGGGCTGCGTTGTGGGTGGGCAATGCCCCCCCACTTCTCCAGCTGCTGCCAAGCTCCCAAGTCCCACGCCCACCCAGTCACATGGCTGGCAAGCCACACCCACAAAATAAGCCATGCCCACAGAGTGGTAGTAAAAAAATTAGGAACCTGCCCCTGGTGTAGAGGTTAAGGCACCAGACTAGAAACTGGGAGATCTTCAGTTCCAGTCCTTCCTTAGACACAAAGCCAGCTTGGGTCGGAGACTGACTCTCAGCCCTACGAAAGAAGGCCATGGCAAACCAATTCCGAAAAACCTAGCCAAGAAAACTGTAGGGATCAATTAAGGCAGTCACCAGAAGTCAGCACTGGCTCAAAGGCAGGCATATATAGACACAAAAGAAGCTGTTTAGCTTTGCCCTGTGCTGGAAGGAAATCAAGTGACTGGCAGCAACTTGAAAGAGAAGAAATAGAAGTAGGAAATGGGGATCAGTAATGGAGATAGCAGTATAGTTTTCTGCTGATTCAAGGCTGGGCAGAGACCACTTTAATTCAGCATAGGCATGAGAGAATTATAGGAATGCTCAGAAAGGGTCAGTCCCGCAAGGTAGCTGGATCTGGCGGTGTCCACAAGAAGATAAGCAAGGGATGGAGCAAGCACTGAGTTGTCAGGATGAAAATTCTGCCACCTTTGATACACGTCCTGTGCAGTGGTGGGTTTCTCTTACCTTCCCTACCGGTTGGGAAGTGTGCGCGTCACATCCGGGTACTGACCCTCTACGCATGCGCAGAAGCCTTTGTGCATGCGCAGAGGTTCTTTGCCAGCTGCTTTCAAGTGGGGAACCGGTTCGGGGGCGTGGCAAGCCGGCCATCACTACCGGTTTGGCGAACGGGGCCAAATTTTCGCCACCGGCTCCCGCGAACCGATAGCAACCCACCACTGGCCCCGTGTCATCACAAGCATATACAAAAGGGGTTCGCCTTGGATTGGGAGAATGCAACATTCCTTGCAGTGTTTTGATGAAAACATCGCATCACACTTCGGCTGAATAAAGGAACTAGTTTTAGGAAGCCTTCGTGGAAAGGAGAGGGGGTTTTCAGATAACAACATTTTATGAACACAATTGTGGTGGGATGGGGAAAGGCAGAAAAAATATTGCAGGCCAATGCTATATTTGGTTACAGAGAATTTGAACATATCCTTTTTTTCTATAACAATCACATTGCTGCAATATAAAGTAATTAGGAGCTATATTGAAATGTTTTCTTGGCTGAACCACTGCGTTAAATTGTGTAATATCTGTAGCAATAGACATATATTGCTTTTTTGTTTTACAATGGTTAATAAGGCAACGAATCCTCAAAACAATTCTAACTGCAGATATGGGCAAACATAAAATTGCACACTTAGACTTTCAACCATGCTCAAAAAGTTTGGATATATCTCCAAAGAGGAAAATATAAGATACATGGAAATCCTGCTGACCATTAAATGTCATTAAAAAGTGTCTCTTTGTTGCCAATCCAAAGGGGGGGGGGGAAAGGTTTATCATGTAACCAATGTGCCACTATGTACCTCAGATATTTAAAAGGCAGCGTCTCTTACAAGTATTGGGTTCTGTAGAGTTTTGAAACAGGGATAATCTACATCAGAGGTCTTCAAACTTGGCTACTTTAAGACTTGTGGACTTCAACTCCCAGAATTCTCCAGCCAGCATAGCTGGCTGGAGAATTGTGGGAGTTGAAGTCCACAAGTCTTAAAGCTGCCAAGTTTGAGGACCCCTGATCTACATTCTTGTTTTCAAATGTGTACTTCAACTCCCAGAATTCTCCAGCCAGCATGTTGGCTGAGGAATTCTGGGAGCTGAAGTCCATTCATCTTAAAGTTGCCAAGTTTGAAAAACACTACACGCTGTGTGTGTCAGAGAGAAAGAGAGAGAGAGAGATAATGGGTTGGTGGGAAGAAAAATGTAAAAAATGAAAGGTGTTCTCTTCTTTGGGGAAAAAAAAGTTGATACCACATTTTCCAAGGAGCACTGTTATTTTTTCTGGATGAGCTACTCGAGTAGACTGCAAACCTATGAAATAAATATTAAAATAATTGAAAATAGTTCAGTAGCAGCAAACACCCCAGTAATACAAATATCACTTCTCAGGATTATAACATGGGATTAAACTTAGGTCAAAACAGCAATAATTCAGAGTCAAATGGAGTGGTTTTTCTCAAATATTCCATTAAAGGTCTTTTCTCTTTAAGAAGCGAAAAGGAGGGGGAGGAAAGGATCATTGGGTTTAGCTTTTACTAATTTTCAAAACTTCCATCTGAGATATGAATGACAGGCCCCGTTCCTTAGAGCCAGACTTGGGCACCACGTAAAGGCTTAAGCAAGTTCTTAGTATCGGAGTTGGAATTGTGAGTTAAAATTACAAGGTGACATAAGGATGTGGTTTCTTAACTCTGCCGCCTTAACCATATTTACTCAGTCACCGTTCTCATGCATTTCTGTGCTACTTACTTCTATGTAAATTTGCTTTGAAAATACCAGGGACTGCTTCGTGCCTTGCAGAAAGGGGTTTTTTTTTTAGTGTATAAACCAGTTCTTGTTTGTTCCATTATCTTCCATAATTGGGACAGTGGTGGACAAAATAAGTGCGGCGAGCACAAAGGAGACTGGGAAAAGCGGTGCCACAAAGAGCAAAGCTCCGACGTAGATTGTAAAAGAAATTTGTGCTTGGGTAATGAAAGCGCAGCGAAAACCTTATCTCCGTTTACAAGCTGCAAGGCTTCAGTATTATAAACTTGATTCATTTCTCTTGAGAAAGGATCACTTTTTGCCCAGCCTATGCCTCAACTTTATACGAGGGTGTTTCCCTGCCCCCCTCCAAAAGCCATTAATATACAGAATTTTGGAAAGGCCCAGCAAAAAAAAAAATATCCAGGCCGCAGGCAATAAAAAGATTTATTTTTAAAAAAAAAATCAGTCAAGAAGTCATTGGCAGCTGTAGTGACTTTATGGCTCAGACATTTCCAAGCTCTTTTCATCCGTCACAAAAGGGTTCTTTTTGTTGTTGCTTTGTTTTGCTTCAGCTGACCTACAATATGGCTGCCGGTGCTTGCTTCTGATAAGCAGTGAGCCATACAGAGGTTGTTACGCTTTCCTCCATTCAGCTTGCCAGTGCCTATGCATGGGCCATAATGTGTGACAAACAAGCAAATAACAGGTGACACTCCTATTTCTCACGGCGGTCCAAGGCACCTCAAGTCATACCATGTTACAGCCCACTCTGTAGGGAGCCTGCCACTAAAACGGCTGAAATTCAACATTGAAAGCAAATAGGTGGTGGCTACACGACAGACCAACAAATTTAGAATAGAATAGAATAGAATAGAATAGAATAGAATAGAATAGAATAGAATAGAATAGAATAGAATAGAATAGAATAGAATAGAATAGAATTAGTGTAGGGCAGGGCAGGGCAGGGCAGGGCAGGGCAGGGCAGGGCAGGACAGGACAGGACAGGACAGGAGTAGCGTAGCGTAGCGTAGCGTAGTGTAGCGTAGCGTAGCGTAGCGTAGCGTAGAATAGAATAGAATAGAATAGAATAGAATAGAATAGAATAGAATAGAATTAGTGTAGGGCAGGGCAAGACAGGACAGGACAGGATAGGACAGGACAGGAGTAGCGTAGCGTAGCGTAGCGTAGCGTAGCGTAGCGTAGCGTAGCGTAGCGTAGCGTAGAATAGAATAGAATAGAATAGAATAGAATAGAATAGAATAGAATAGAATAGAATAGAATAGAATAGAATTAGTGTAGGGCAGGGCAGGGCAGGGCAGGGCAGGGCAGGGCAGGACAGGACAGGAGTAGCATAGCATAGCATAGCATAGCATAGCATAGCATAGCATAGCATAGCATAGCATGGCATGGCATGGCATGGCATGGCATGGCATGGCACGGCACGGCACAGCACAGCACAGCACAGCACAGCACAGCACAGCACAGCACAGAACAGAACAAATCTTTAGTGGCCAAGTGTGATTGGACACAAGGAATTTGCCTCCAGTGCATAAACTCTCAGTGTACATCATAAATTGTAGTTACAATCATTGATCATAAGATACAAACAACAAGTGATAACAACTACTTATCTGGATATTGCATTATTAGTCTGTTCAGGAAGATCAACCAAGTAAGGAAAGAAAGAAGAATAAGGTAATCAAATGCAAATTAGGTCATTCACTGTCTTGATCAAAATGCTCTTCACTAGTTTCTTGGAGCTTTATTACTTTGTTTCTAAGCAGGCCACACATACTAAGTTAACAAGCCCTGAATTGACTTTAAAAAATCCTCAGCATAAAAAAGTTTATCTTAAAGCATAAATGAGGGAGAGACCTTCAGATCCCTCTACACAGGTAGTCCTCACAACAACAGTAATTGGGACATTTCTATCGCTAAGTGATGCGATCATATAGTAGGACATCATGTGTCCATCAGTTAGCTATGGCAATCCTGGCAGTCTCTGATTGCAATAGTTAAACTTACGACTTCCTGCTGGCTTCCAATATGCAAAGTCAATGGGGAAGCTGGCAGGAAGTTGCAAACTCTGATGACAAGCCTTTTCTTAGACAGCTTGCAAGCATGCCAAAAGAGGGGGAGGGGAAGTGCTACAGAATGAGGGGTGGGCAGAGCTTGGGTGCTGTGACCTGGCAGGAACGTGGGTGGTTGTGTACTGTGGGTGGGCACCCTCTATGAAAGATGAAATTCCTGGGACCTCTCACTTCATAGTGAGACTCCTCAGAAGAAAAAGCAGTGAAAGCAGGAGCAACCTGTGGCCTTACCTGCCAGCTTCCCCATTGACTTTTCTTATTGGAAGCCAGCAGAGAAAGTTACAAATCGCAATCATGTGACTGTGAGATACTGCAACTGTCATAAGTGCAAACTGATTGTCAAGTACCCTATAATTGTGTATGAAGATGACCTTGGGAGACAAGGGGATGTTGCCTAGGAAACAATTAGACAAGAGTGGGGGGAGCACTGACTTAATGGTCAGAGGATGAAACTTAGGAAGGACCTCCCCTAGTTGATCAGGTGGTTAAAAGTACGTAGTGACGGGAACTTTGTACCTTCAAGCTTGCAAGATTCTATTAATGTAGCCTTACAATGATGATGATGATGTTCGTCCATCGTGTTCGAAGAGGACCTTGACATCTGGGGGGGGGGATGTCAAGACTTGCGCGTGAATTGGATTAAAGTGAGGGAGAGGTGCGCATAATCAGCCCCACTCTCTCTTCCCAGATTCCATCTTGCTCCAAACAGCAAGACAAGAGTCGAGACAGTTGGAGATGGGCTGGGCACAGTGGTTGATTAGGGCGTCTTTTGTGTCTTGCCGTGCTCTTAGTGTACCACATCGCTTGCAGAGACCGCCTTCATGACCGTTGTCCTATTCTAGTAGATTTCATCCGCTCAGTCCGCCGGAATCTGTCTTCACATGCTCGGGATAGACAAGTCCCTATCTCACCGAAGGTCAATGACCCAATGGCTATCTCAACCTGGTTTGGCCAGCCTGTCGAAGCTGTTGCCAGGGGTGTGGCTGCTGCGCATGCTACAGCTGCTAGGAGCCACAGGTGAGAGCTGAGTGACAGGTGGGGACCAAAGGTGAACAAGCTGCCCTAAAAGCTGCCATAAAATGAGCTGCCATAAAAGGACACAACATGCCCCTACACCAGAGGTCCTACCCCTCCCTGAGCACCCCATACACCCTTACAATAAAGTAGAATTAGCTCACCTAGTCGTGTTCCCTGTCTGGTTTACTTGGGAGGGCTCTCATGCCTGAATTGCATTCACATGACCAGAGCAGCACTGTGATGGCCAGAACCTTAAACTACATCTCGTAAGTACCATTTGTTGAATGCTCTCATGACTTCAAACAGTTCCTGAACAAGTTGTCTCTAACCTGTATTTTGCTAACATCCTAGTCATTCCACATTTGCTTTGAACCAGCAGGTCTGATTCGCCACTGGTCTATTCTCCTTCCGTACACTGAGTCTAAAAGAATTTGAACAATAGTGATATACAGTATGTATCACACAGCCGTCCCTGTGGCAATTTAAAGCACTTCATTAGTAATGTATCTTCACAGCAATGGCTTGACAATGCTATAAATTGCTAGTGTGAAAATTCTCTGCCCATTAATTGTCATACATTTCCATTCTGTAGTTTAATGCAATAGTGAAAACCTGAATAACATTAGGTAAATCAGAGAACTCGCACGACAGCATTAGACAATCTGAATCTAGGTCTTCTATTGCCAGATCACAAAAGAGTTTATTAGAGATGTCCCGTGTCTCTTCCTTGGTTAGAGATTAAAAATGGTGTACCCATACTGCACAGTCTTAAGGAGCTCTCAAGCATCTCCGCTTCAGAATAAGAATCTGAATAATGCTTTATAAAATAGTTTACATAATAATAATAATAATAATAATAATAATAATAATAATAATAATAATAATAATAATAATAATAATAATAATAATAATAATAATAATAATATTATTATTATTATTATTATTATTATTATTATTATTATTATTATTATTATTATTATTATTATTATTATTATTATTATTATTATTATATGAATTCACATTGCAAAGCAGTGGAATGGAACAATTATGAAATACTGTATGAAATGGCAAAGCAATGACCGAAGTTCTGAACTTTATTCACATCATGATTACACAGCAAACCCAGGAAATCAAGTCATCTGTTTAGACCAAAATAATATATCTGTGTGTTTTCCTTTGTTTCCTATAAATTGCTGCATCTCTGTTACTTTTCTTTTTAATTAGATAAGTGCATTCTTACATCTTAACATCTTTAATGAAAGAGCAGAGAAATCAAAGTTTTAAACTAGTTTTTAAAAGTTGAAACTACTTTTAAACAGAACCTGGGAAATTACAATATCCTTTAAGTGTCCCTTTCCATAGCCCATTCCAGGGATATTCCCAATATTCGAACACGAAACTTCGAATGATCCCCTCAGTTATACCCAATTTAGTTTGAATATCTCAGTGTTTCAAAGCAGACAACACAAACAACGAATGCCGAATAAGACTTTAAATCAAACCCATTACTTCGTCCAAATTAACAATATTAGAAGCTAATTTAATGACTCTTCTGAGAAATAGCGCCATTAAATGAAGCTGCGTGATAGAGAACAGCATTTGCTAAGGTCAACCGTGCTACGAAACAGAGTGTGATGATCGCTTCAGGCAGCAGATGCTGAGAGACAAGGGAAGAGCACGGAGAACTGGAGGACAGTTGACCGGGGGAGGGGGACCCCCACAGCCTCTCCCACATGTCTGTGGCCTCAGCTGGACAGTCCCATTGCTAGTGTGAAAAAAGACCAGTGAAACCGACAGAAGGAGGCTTATGGTCCTTTGCCTAAAGCAGCAGAGCATTCTGGACAATGTGGCAGCTTTTGGGTTAGCTATTTCCCCAGTTACCAATCTGCCTCAATCGCCTTATTTGTCTTGGGGGTATTGGGGGGGACAGTCTTCTTTTTCCTTTTAAAAGTTTCACCACTGTCAAACTATTCACTAAGGCTGCATTACTATTACTCTTCTCATCGTTCCTATCACCCATCTCCTCCCACTTATGACTGTATGACTGTAACTTGTTGCTTGTATCCTTACAATTTATATTAATATTGATTGTTTCCTGATTGCTTATTTGAACCCTATGACAATCATTAAGTGTTGTACCTCATGATTCTTGACAAATGTATCTTTTCTTTTATGTACACTGAGAGCGTATGCACCAAAGACAAATTCCTTGTGTGTCCAATCACACTTGGCCAATAAAGAATTCTATTCTATTCTATTCTAAAACTCAATGGCACATGTCTTTCTAAAAAAAGAAGAAAGGCAAATGTATTATTTCTAAGCCTAGATAGCATATCAGTGGATACAAGGGGAAAGAAGGTACAATCAGAGACAGAAGTTAGAAGATTCAGTAACCCCAGGTAGTCCTCGACTTACAACAGTTCATTTAGTGACCATTTGAAGTTACAATTTAAGTAAGCTTTTCGCACTTACCACTGTTGCAGCATTCCCATGGTCATGTGATCTAAACTCAGATGTTTGGACAGTATCTGGGTTTAGATCACATGACCATGGGAATGCTGCAACAGTGGTAAGTGTGAAAAACTTACTTAAATTGTAACTTCAAATGGTCACTAAATGAACTGTGCAGAGATGAATAGACTGACAATGAAAATTAAAGACAAGGAAGACACAGAATATTATAGCAATAGCAATAGCACTTAGACTTATATACCGCTTCATAGTGCTTTACAGCCCACTCTAAGCGGTTTACAGAGTTCAGGCAACGACAAAAGACCTGAGACCTGGAGGGAAATATTTACTGGAAAATTTGATCTAAATTTTAAGTCCAGTCAGTTGCCTGAGACCTACCTAAAATAAGGTAGCACTCATGAGGACTACATCAAAGGAGGCTGAAATCCTAATTCTGTGAAAAAGCATTTGATCTCTTTTGGATTGTTGGAATTTTATCATATTTTAGCTCTGGAAAGTTATCAGAGCTCATGACGAAAGACATGTATCATGGACGATACCAAAGGAGTTTGAGCAAACACATAGCATCTAAGTTTTGTATTATTAGTTTTCATAAATAAAACCATACCATTCACGAGCCAGTGTGAAAAAGCAGTCGCTGCCATAGTTCAATCAATTCAGTTGAAAAAAGTGACATTTTGTACACATACACACATTTATTTATTTTATTTATTTTGTGAGATTTATATACCACCTCACAGTGCAAGCATTCTCTAAGCGGTTTACACCAGTAAGCAATGTATATTTATATTGCCCCCAACAATCTGGGTCCTCATTTTACCTACCTCGGAAGGATGGAAGGCTGAATCAACCTTGAGCCAGGTGAGATTTGAACCGCTGACCTGCGGATCACAGTCAGCTAAAGTGGCCTGCAGTACTGCCTCTAACCGCTGCACCTCCTCGGCACATGCAAAAGATGGAACTTTGCACCATAACTCCAGGTCTGCCATCTTTTTTGACCTTCCTATTTATGGACGCTGCTGATTAAAGGATCACTGGGGCCAATCATCTAAATATTTTCTCACAATAGCAGGGCAAATGTTAGCCTAAATAAATGTCATAAATCCTGGCTCTCCTCCTCATAGTCCTCAACACACAAATTCTAGAAATTCATCATACCCCACTCAAAAAAAACCAACCCCACTCAACAACAAATCCTGAAGACTTCAACAGCAACACCATTGAATATTACTCAAGAAAACTCAAACAAATGTGAGAGATAGATGATCCTAAAGAAGGAAGCTTTTGTTGCCGTTATTGTAAGCAGAAGTGGTCCAACCGGTTGCTGAATCTAAGTAGTCAATTGCTTTTCTTATTAGCACATCACATGTTGTGTAATTTTGTTCCTGAAATAATATTTATTTGTTTACTCCAACATCCTTTTAGATAAATCAGTAATACCCACACGAAGTTCTGAAAATATTTAATGACAAAGATCTGCAAAAATGCAGAACACTTGAAAGGGGCAAACATTTTGTTACAGAACTACATGTTAAAACGGTAATATTAGCAATACCAATTGCACTTAGATTTATATATCGTTTCACGATGCTTTACAGCCCTCTGTAAGCAGTTTGCAGAGTCAGCATATTGCCCCCAACAATCTGGGTCCTCATTTTACCGACCTCAGAAGGATGGAAGACTGAGTCAACCTTGAGCCAGTGAGGATCGAACTCGTGGCTGTGGGCAGAGTTAGCCTGCAATACTGCATTCTAGCCACTGGGCCACCACGGCTTAGGGCACTGTTTCCCAACCTTGGCAACTTGAAGATGTCTGGACTTCAACTCCCAGGATTCCCCAGCCAGCATTCGCTGGCTGGGGAATTCTGGGAGTTGAAGTCCAGACATCTTCAAGTTGCCAAGGTTGGGAAACACTGGCTTAGGGAGACACAAAAGGCTTCAAGTTTAGAGTTAAATTGCATTGGAAATAATTACCTTGTTATAATCAGTTGCTAGTTGTTTGTGTTTTGGTGTAAAAAAGCACCGATAACCAAGAGGTGCCTTTTTTTTAAAGGGGAACCAGAGAGTTATTAATTAAAAAAGCTGTTTACCTGTTACTGCTTTTCAAGCGGTCACCTGAGCATTTGTGCAGATGGGTGATGCAGCTCTGCAGAACCATCATTTATAGCCAAAGAGATTTTTCTGGGAAGAGCATCTCATTCTCCCATCAATTCCTTTGTTATCACTGCAGCAAAAGCATTAGACTTCTTTGCTATTCTTGCAAGAACAGAGAAAAAACACGTATTGCTTTTTCACCCAATTTAGTGCTTTGATGTCCCTTCATTGAAAAAAAATACATTTTTTTTCCTTGATTACAGTTTCTACTGACAAGCAGACTGTAACTGTGTTCACCATCACGTTTTCAGATTTGTGGCAACAAGGGTACCATTTTGGTGGTGTTCGAAGTGGGGGAGCATTCTCTTTGCCTCTTGGGTCTGAGAAAAATCCATTTATTGAATTCTTGCCTCCACTGCTAACCATTTACTAAAGGCTGGTGCAATATTTCATCTTGCCTTCAGGCAGGCCTTGAAAGAAAGGGCTTTTAGCTACAGACCTGATCAACCAAAAATCTCTTTAGCCATAGAAACTCCCCAGAGGTGGTTCTGCGCAGGTACATCACTCAAATGTCCAAATGCACAAGGAACAATCAATATTATACATAGGCTTAATTTAGGTAGCTCCTGGAGTTTCTTTTGCTAAGAAGCTAGTCTATGCTACTTTCATTTATAAGTCTGTTCATTTACTAACCTAATAGGTTTTGTCTGCTCCATACTGATTCTGCTTCAGTAAAATGGTTGAAGCAACTGGACAATTTATTTGCTTTTTTCCCCAGCCACTTCTTCTAACTTACTATTCCTATAATAGCTGTGCTTGAGAAAGTTTGCCATGAAACAATGAGATAACCCCAGGGGCGGGTTCCTAATTTTTTTACTAACACTCTGTGGGCGTGGCTTATTTTGTGGGTGTGGCTTGCCAGCCATGTGACCAGGTGGGTGTGGCTTCTCAGACTGCTGAAGGGAGGGGAACTGAGATCCCCCTCCCCTCAGCAGCTCGAGAAGCCTCAAACGTGCGAAAATGCCTAGGATCATCACTGCGCGTTCGTGGCTTCTCGGACTGCTGAAGGGAGGGGAATGGAGATAGCTCCTGCCACCCGTTCTTTCAGCGTCTCACGCGCTCCCTCAGCCATCCTCCCCTGCTTGGACTCATTGTGGGGTAGGAAGGCAGCGCATGCGCAGTGCTGGAAGCTCGGCTTCTGGGCATGCGCAGAAGAAATTTTTTTTAAAAAAATGGCGGTGCCCAGGCACTGGCAACCGACCGCACCGGTACTGTGACGTCACCAGCGGGCCGCTACTGGTGTTATAGAGTGGACCGCACCGGTAGGAACCCACCACTGGATAACCCACATGGGTGCTGAAATTCTGTATTCTGTAGGATCACTGCCATCTGCATTTAATCCAGAGTTACCCACAATCCTTCAGACACAGAAAGGAGCCTCCTATTGATTCAGATTATCTGCCCATTCTGATGCCAGTAACATCCAAAATTCCAGGCAGTCATTTTTCACATTTCTATGAAATTTTGCTTCACTCTCTTAACTGAGATTGTCAGAAACTAGTCTAGGATCTTCTTCATACAAAGCACATTCTGTAGCATTGATTGATGATCCTCCCCACATCAGAGTAATTCTTTCAAATCTATTCTCATAAGGAGTGCTGACAGCTCAAATACTATTGACAATTTCTTCCAAAGTGGAGTTTATTGTTGAAGAGAAGATCAACAGCTGCCACTCCGTTCTTCATTCTCATCACATTAAGATCATGTTTATGCATACTGATTCATTTTCAATATTCACCTAGCTAGTATGATGAGGATACACGATGGGCTAGCATTAGCAACTTGGGATGATGAGAAAGAGAGACATCTAGGATGTTACACCCACTAGATATCTAGGTGAGTGGAGAAGCCTTAGCTGCTATGGTTACCCTTTTCAAAACTGCAAAGTCTGTAATCAATACTTAGAAACATTCCCATCAGACTAAAAATGACAAAAGTAAACTGGAATGATGGGAACTAACTTGGAAGCCAAAAAAAATAGCAAGGAGCAACCACATTAGCTTACTTTCTAGAAAATGAAGGTTTTTGTGCTGATCTGTGCTGAATTTTCTGCCGAGACATCCTTCTCTGGCAGCCATTTTGGGCCAGCAATCACAACGTGCTCTCAAAATTCCCACATTATTCACCAACCTAAAAAGGTTGCTTAAGCCTGTCATAACAGACAGATCTCACACTACCATCTGCTCCTCTTGAACACAGATTTGTCCATGTAAATTTTTAATCATGATTCCATGTCCCAGGCTGAGATTGCCGAAATAAAAAAAGAAGCCACCAAGTACAAATACGAGGCATATCATACCAGTTTCCTGAATGTCAGTGCATACTGACCTCTGATTATAAACACTGGCAGATGGCCACTGCTTCAGTGCTTCAGATTGGTCTGAATAGAAAATCAAGCAGTGGCCTAGCCTGATTTGGATTCCTTTATTTTGGCTTTTCATTATTATTATTATTATTATTATTATTATTTTGCTTCTGCAGCAGCACCATAGCAACACTCACTTGTATCTGTATGAACATGAAGCTTCTGTTTCTTTCCAACATATCGAAACTACGGGAAGCCCCACAGTTTCCATATCATGCTGGGCCAAAGTTACCAAGAATCAAGACTGGCCTACTGGTGGGAAGACAGAAGCACATGACCTACTTGGCTGATGTCCTCAGAAAAGTAGCAATTTTAGCAGCCTTCTTCCAGGAGCCATGAAATCCCACAAAGAGTGCTGCTAATTATAGTCTTATACGATCACTATAGTTGGCTACATGCAGAAGGAAACCCGTGATTAACTGCACTCCAAAGAAGTCCCTCTATCTACAATCCAAGCACATCTTAGCCCTGGAGCAACTCTGGAGCGAATGCGTACATCCACCCAAATGCTGAACTTTTCTTAAATGCATCCCATTGTTAGGGCTCTCCGGATTTCAGTGCCATCGGCGCCTTCAAAGGTTCCATAGAGTTAGGGTTTCCACTTCTTTTTATTTGTTGGTAACGATGACCCATCCTCAGCACAGCTGTGAGGAGCAAACAGGAACAAGGATTGCCATTGCCCACTGTTCTCTTATCTCCGTTGATCTTTTGGCGTGGAAGTTTGGCCGCACAGTATGATGCTGGTTCAGAGGATGTGGTGACATTTTCCTGCCACGGCTGACAAAGTTCTTTACAAAGCAAGCTCTCTCTCCCCACTACCATCCTCTCCCTCCTCCTTCCTTTTTTTTTTAAAGAATAAAATAAAATAAATGGCATTTCCTTCAGTGAAAAGCCAGCCTAATTTTTCTTAGAATAATGTACACGTCAAAACTTATCACTGACAAACGGATAGATAATGTTAAAACTATTTTATGATTCAATTATCCTGAGCAGCAAAGGACTCATCTTCAGGCATGGTGAACTAATGCTGCTTACATCTTCTTTGTTTTGGGGACATAGATTTTTGTCAGCCAAAGGGTAGTTGTGGTTTTGTTCTTAAGATCTGCTTGTATAGTCAAAGTATATCGCAAGTCCCACTTTCTGCCCAGTTGTACTATATCTCACCTTTTATTCATTGGGGCAGGAGAAAATATTCCTAGCATACTACAGACAAAATCCAGAAGAGATATTGGTGCAAAGCCATTGATTTGTATACGCTTACTTAAGTCTGCCCAGACTAATAATTCTTGATGCAGTCTTGCTTGCAAAATGTAATGCAGATTGGTCACAACAATTGTTCCTTAGTGTCTATGGAGATTCTCAGTCATCCCGTTCATGGTTGTCCCAGAAGTGCTTTTTCAAGAGTCACCTGGACTTTCTGGACTTTTCTTTGAAGATGTTTTTCTTCTCATCCATTCTCACCAGCTCTGTGAATCTGTGTTGTCTACATCTCAAACTGAAGTGCAAATGGTTCCTGTAGTCTGCAATTTTTCTGGAAATCTGTTCATACTCCTGCACCATTGGAAGTATATTCATCCCAAAGTGCATGGCTAAATGTCTATGGAGATTCTCAGTCATCCAGTTCATGGTTGTCCCAAAGATGCTTTTTTAAGAGGCAACTAGACTTTCTGGTTTTTCTTTGAAGATGTGTCACTTCTCATCCAGCTCTGAAGAAGCTTCTTGGATGAGAAGCGAAATGTCTTCAAAGAAAAAACCAGAAAGTCCAGTTGCCTTTTGAAAAAGCACCTTTGGGATAATTGTTCCTTAGGTTTATTTGAACAAGCAAATAGGCATATTGCCACTCAATAGAATCCCTTGGCTTGCATGGGATTCTAACCTATGATAACATCCAAGTAAGATTTCTTCAATCTCATCGCTAGTATAGAACAAGCCTTAATTGTATTTCTTACCTGCATTCAGAAGTTTTAATCTGCCTTTGTCCAGATCTTTCATAGTTTTAGCTTCTATTAAAAGCCTTCTTCTACAATTTTGGACAAGGGGTTCTTGAAAGAAGCATATTGATGACTTGAGTCACCTTCCCATTGTAAACGAAGACCAATGACACTCTCGAAGCGCTAACTAAAATTGAAAACTTTCCAGGCAATCTCAGGAAATCACCTGAATCCACCAATAGAGCGTAAATGAAACATCCTGCAAAACCTAAGCAACACTAATGTGTCTACCTAAGATAGATTTACCTTTCCCGTTTCTGAAAGCAAAGATTCAGTTATACACATCATTCAAAGTGATTCAAACTTCTGCTCTTTGTATAGGTCCTGAGACATTCAGTTAAGTAGAAAGCTTCACTCATCCAACAAAGTCCTGCTTCAAATGGTTTTGGGGTTCTCCTTGCCATGTAAGATATTGGTTCTTTCTTCTATCCTTCACTGATGACTAAAACATTTCACTATTGCTGGGGGAAAATGCTAAAAATGAATATAATGTACTGATTGCTATTTCCTTTTCTTGATAATTCTGCTTCCTGCTGCCATATCCTTCCTTGCCCTTAGTTATGATCCAAAGAATGGTCTCACCTAACTTAGTTTGTCAAGTCACAATCATCAAGGCCTAAGATAGTAGATTAAGGTGACCAGACATCCCGATTTTGGCGGGACACAACCGCTTTTTCACCATTTGTCCCGCGTCCCGCCCGCCCTCTTAAAAAGTCCCAATTTTTTAAAACAATGCCCGACTAGGGCATTCTTTCAAAAAATCGGCCTGAAAGGCAGCAGGCCTCTCAGCTCGGGCCGGCGTTGGCGGCGGGCGGGCGCTGGAAGCTGGGGGGAGGGGGAAGGGAGGCTGCTCCTCCTCTCCTTCCCCCGCCCCATCCCTAGCCCCGCCCTCGGAGGCGCCGCTGCGGTTGGGAGGGGTGAGGGACGAGGAGCCGTCGCCGCTTTGAGTTTACGAGCGGCTCCTCGCCTTAAGAAAAAAAAAAGCCGGGACACAGACCCGGCATATATCAGCAGCTGGTTGCTAGGCTCAGAAGAGAGGCTCGCCTTAAAATCGGGCCTTCCCAGCCCAGGGAAGAAGGTCCGGGTTTCTGGTTGCAGGAGAGGCACAGCCCACCCCCGCGCGGACTCTGGCCTGCTCGGAAAGGCGAGGAGGAGCCGCCGCCCCCACCCCCGGGCCGCCGCCTTATGGAGCCGGGGGTTCAGGCACATGTGTTTCTAATGCACCACGAGCCCCAGGGCGCCGGCGTGCGGAAAACGGCACCAAATTCCTTTCTGCTCAAGTAATGGGCCCCAGCAGTCTCCGCAAGGGGGAAGGGCGGTTGGCGAGACCCCAGGCATGGAGGAAGGGGGAGCACCACGCCGCCTTTTGGGGGAAGGGGGCACAGCTGCTCGGGAAAGGCGAGCCTTAAGAGGGCGTGGCTTTAGCTGGACCGACGCTCGGAGAAAGCAAAAGCCAACAGGTCGCGGCTGCTCTCGGCCTTTCTAGAAAGCCTGGCGGAGCAGCTTCCCCGGGCGAGCTTCCAGCGGGGTGGCACGCCGGCCCTGAGCGCGCTCACCTCTCACACCCCCGGGAGCAAAAGGCAGCGGCACACCTCGCTGCCGCCGTTGCCCTGGGGCCGGGCGGGCGACCGGGAGACCGCGGCGCTTGGATGTTTGGAGCAGGTAAGCTGCCGGCGGCCTCCTTTCCCCGTCTCCCGCCTCCCGTTCGTTGCTTGCCAGCCCGGCCGAAGGGAAGGCGGGAGGCGAGGAAAGGCCTCCCGAAAGGAGGGGAGGCTTCGGGAGCCCGCCTCCCTTTCGGGAGGCCTTTCCTCGCCTCCCGCCTTCCCTTCGGCCGGGCTGGCAAGCAACGAACGGGAGGCGGGAGACGGGGAAAGGAGGCCGCCGGCAGCTTACCTGTCGCGAGCTGCAGGCATCCAAGCGCCCTCCTGCTTCCCCCCCTCCCCCCCACCTCACCTGGATGCCGACATTTGCTGTTTTGCCCTCTGCGCATGCGCAGCGTTCTGCGCATGCGCAGAGGGCAAAACAAATGGCGGCGCCCAGGCGCCCCCCCCGTCCCGCTTTAAAAAAAAAATATCTGGTCACTTTATAGTAGATGAGCAGAATGACTAAGCAGAATGACATTTTCTTTAGAATTGCCTTGTTCAATTCTTTCTTACCAGCTTAGACCCTTTCTATTCCACCTATAAATACCATATTTTTTGGAGTATAAGACACACAGGAGTATAAGACGCACCTTAGTTTTGAGGGACAAAACAAGGAAAAAAGGCCTCTGCCTCCAAGCAATTTGCCAAACAGCAAACAGCACAGATGATATACACTGTTTGCTGTGTATTTCTGTGCACGTGTGCCTGACCCATAGAAATAGCAAAGAATTGGAGAAATGTACATTATGCCAGAAAGTTTTCTTAAATGTAGTCACACTAACTCTTCCCAATTATTTAAATAGATCTACTCCAAGGTAACTAAACTCTAATACTAAACAGGAAACTATTACATTTCAGACTATACTTGTACAGAGTTGTTAAAATTAATTAAAATTTCTGGAAGTATACATTATTCTCTATTATTTAAAAGAAGATACAATAGCACTGGGCCTCTTCAGAGCAAGCATTTATTTTAAAAATCTTCTTTATTTTGTTAAGTTGTCTAAATTTACAGGGATCTCCAACCTTGGCAACTTTAAGACTTGTGGACTTCAACTCCCAGAATTCCACAGCCAGCAAAGCTAACAAAGCTGGCTGTGGAATTCTGGGAGTTGAAGTCCACAAGTCTTAAAATTGCCAAGGTTGGAGACCCCTGGCTCTAGAACAATAATAAAGCAGTCTTTAAAAATAAGTCAAATAATTGGAACATTCTACAGACATTTATAGTTATTCACTTACCCCCTTGCATGCAGTTCAGCAGAAAATTAAAATCTGTGTGTCTCTCCCAGCTATTTACCTCTTTGCAAGCTAGTTTCACTTTCATTTTAGCATGTGGCAAATCAGCTGTAGGTCGGGAAACTGCTAGTGACTTGCTTGGTTTTACAGGCTCTTCCCTCTTTGCTGCAAACAGGTAAATTGCTGGAAGACAGAGGCCAAAGGGTGGGGGTGGCTGGGTGGGTGGGGCTACATTTGGTGTATAAGACGCACCCAAGTTTTCACCCTCTTTTGGGGGGCAAAAAGGTGCGTCTTATACTTTGAAAAATACGGTACCCTTTTACAATTCTAATCAGCTTGAGTGACAGACATTATGTTCTAAGAAGTGTCTCACTTAGTTCATCAATCCCCCTTCAGCCTTTTTTTTAATACTCTGGCAGACAAATATTGTGTACTGTGAACCCAACTGTAATATGTTGTACATACTTTTTTAACGATACAATTTCTTGCAGATTTCTTAAAATAAACAGTGGTACATTTGCCCAATTTCTTTTGTTTCCACTTCCATTCTGCTTTTTCTTCTTCTTTTTTACAATTTTTAAAAAGCTGCCTTCTGCATCAGCAGGTGAAGAGAGACAGTCCAAGCTTCCTAGATTTCTCAATTTTCAGCTGTTTTGGAAATATGAATCAAATAAACAGCAGTATATAACATTTCACACCAAGCCTAGGAAAAAATAGCCTAGGAAAAAATAGGCCAGGTAAATAAAAGGAATCCTCACTTTAAAGTAAAATAGTTGTTGGAGCTGCTTTTATAATGGCTTGGGGCAGGGTCTCCAACCTTAGCAACTTTACGACTTGTGGACTTCAACTCCCAGAATTCCTCAGCCAGCATAGGAATTCTGGGAGTTGAAGTCCACAAGTCATAAAGTTGCCAAGGTTGGAGATCCCTGGCTTAGGGCATATCCCACGGCATCCTTAAATTGCTCGTGCTGGCTTGATTCTAACATGGCTTTAAAAAATTATGTTTAGACTGAGATCCTTTGGCAATAGTTTGCAACATTTTCCATCCAAAGAGAAGACTACATACATGTGCTCAACTTATGACCACAACTGAGCCCATTTCTGTTGCTAAGTGAGGCAATTAAGTGAATTTTGCCCCATTTTCAGACTTCCAGTCATTTGATAGGTTTATTGAGAAAATTATGAAACAGTACATTGCTGTTTTTGACTTACTAAAATAAAAAGAATCCAGAGAAAAATAAATAGTTCAGGTTTAAAAAAAAGTTAATTAATAAAAATATATTTCTACCGTGCTTTGAATGAACAATCTTCTGTTTACAAAGCAGCTGTTATAAACACTACGCAATTATAGTAAAGTTATCTCTAGAAAACAATAGAGACTAACCCATGGGGGGCATATACTCCTGCCTTCAATGACCTGGTTGGGTAGTGAAGACTCACAAAAATGCACTAGCCGAAACAAAGAACAACATGACACAAAGTCACATTTGTGATGGGAATGGGGTAAGCACAGAGTGTCCTCATCTGTTCAAGCTCTCAAAAATGGTTGGTAGTCCCTTGTGATGACACAGCAGCTGGCAGTGCAGATAACCTTTTAGGCTCTTTACCTTCCATATTTTCTTTGTTCACATAGGAAGAAAAGAAAAGAAATAACCTTTAATTAAAATGAATTGTATGAACACATACATACTTTTTATCATATATACACAGCATGCCTAGGAAATACGGAGCCATATGATTGAATTCATAAAAAGAAATTCCATATGCCATCCGGACCCATCTGTTAGCCTAAGAATATACATCACACACACATAGTGCCACTAACAGATGCCAGTTCAAGATTTGTTCTTAAAAGCATACTTATAAAGAGATTGTATAAGTATTTAAAATGTTCTGGAAAATCCTTTTACGTTTATATTGCTTCAAAAAGCATCCCAAATTCTTTCTTTTTTGAACTCTCTTCAGAGAACTTGTCAACTTCTAATTCCCTTTTAAAATCACTTGAGTTTGGATATACTATATATTAACATAGATTAATGTCTAGCTAAGTAAGGAGGAATCAAGTTAAATTTTGCAACTGGGAATCTCAAGGCAGAGAGAAACGATGCTTCTGATGGCTGACGCCAAAGGCTGAAAGCGGTTACAATGCGAGCCTGTTATCTCTTAAACTACGGTAGCCCACTTTCCTGCCTCTGTGTATTAGTCCTGAAATAAGATGTGATTGTCAATTTATATATGTGGATCTGGACGGCAACATCCAAATTTTGAGTAAGGCAGCAAAAATTGATTGGCTGACCCTGTGACATATCTCATTACAATATGTAGAATTGGAACCACGGTTATTTCTTTTTCCCTCCGCTACCTAGTATTTTTAAAAGACAGATCCTGAATTCTATCAAGAGGGAAATCGTTCACATATTAGACCTAAAGCAGAAAATGAGAGGGGAGAGTGGCCCCCTCCTTTCCTATCAGGTTCGAAGTCTCTTTAGAATCGGTTTTTAATTTATCAGCATCTTCCTTGAATTAAAATACTCAGATGTACACCTGCTGCTTCGAATAAAGTCTTCCCAGTGTGATCAAAATGACCCAATTACTTCCTGAGTCTTGAAGGTAAATCTTATATTAAAGCCTCCTAAATTCTTCAGGGCTTTGCTATGTTTTCTGCACCTCAGAATATTGGAAATTACAGAGACCGTTCTCGCATTGTGTGGCCATTGCACCATCTCAATATTCTAAAGCCCCACCATGGCAACAAAACAATATAAAGAAATTAGAAGCAAAAACGATTTCATAACATTTCACACAATCCTGTGGCTTTAAGACTCCACCCAAAGTAATATCAGTCATATTGGAAATCTGTATGGCTATTCTTCTATGACAATCATCCTGTGCTTCCTAACAATATTTCTGACTAAAGATTTGGCAATAAGATATATACACAATGTTAAATTGTGGGCAAAGATCGCAGGAGACAGACTTCAGAACAGCTCTTTTATTAGCTCACTCAAGCAACCAGCAACTTGCAGTCTGACAGATAGCCCTTTTATAAGGAGCTGTCAGACACAACAACCAATAGCGTATGAGCATTCAAACACATGACCAGGGTGGCAACAACAGTTCAGATAGAGTTCAACTATAAACATAACGACTTGCAGTTCAGTCAAAGGTCGTCTAGTCAAAACAAGTTTATGGTTCAGTTATAGGTCAGTCAGAACACAACACACAACTAAGAGGTATAAAAAATGAAAAAAAAAGTCCACAATCTTAGCTAGCACCCTTGTCCTCAATATATGGAAAACCTGCTTATTCTCATGAATAGTCAGCAAACGCTTAATTAATATGCAATACTTCAAAATGCCACACAAGAACACACACACAAGGGACCAAAAATTAACCAAAAATTTGAATTTCTTTCAGATTGCTATTTCAGAGGCAGGTGAAGACCAAATATGGCACTACTAAATCAAGCAAAAAATAAAATTGATTCTTTATCTGGATGTTTTTCATTTTTCAGTTCCACTATTCCATAGTCTCATGTAAACCTGAAAAGTATTTGTCGCTAAGATTGAAGATGGCGATGTAAAAAAATATTCTTCCTTTACTGCACTGCTGGAAAAATAACATTAAAATGCCTGGCATAAACAGTTCCTTAAGATGATGCTATTCCTGACAAGTTGAAATCTCAAAACATGATTGAAGTGTATCATGAGTGAAAAATAAAACGGAATGCATTATGAATAGAGGAAGATCTGGATAAATATGTCCCGCAAAATGGCTGGCAGGTTCAAACTTCAAATCTCAAAATACAGCTGTAGAAGAAGGGCAGAATCTGACCATCAAATAGAATCAGTTATCAGGCACTGCTTTTGCTCATTTTCTATAGTTAAGAATCTATTGTTAGGCTCTCCAGTTCCTTTAAAAGAACTCAAAGTAATGACCTGCTATCAATTGTCCAAAAAAGCAGCAATGAACTGCAGTTGATTTGATTGCTAGCTTCTAGGAAGGGAAGTTTCTACAGAGATTTGCTCCCTTTTATATCAAACATCTCATCTGAATGGAAGCCATGACATACACTCCAATCTTCTCTTCACTGTGTAGGATGTTAGTACCCACCCCCTCCTAGAAAAATGAAATATCTTAGGAAATATTGAAAAAGGAAAGAATATGTTTCCCTGAATGACGAAAGGAGAAACCTGGTTTAAATACAAAGCAGCTTCCTGCAACTACCTGCCCCCACCCTTTGCCAATGGGCCATTAAGGACTGGGCCCAGCTCACACATTCCTCCCAACAGTCTTCTGCATAACAAAGAACCATAATAGGAATCCCAAAGCCTTTTCATTATACCACATGGGACCTGGTAAGATTCCATCAACCATGCCCCTAGGACTTGGGACAGCCCACAAGAGTTGCCCCAGCATGCCCCTGGGGGTCTGACAGCCAATGGAATACATTTCTATATAGGAACAGGAAACAGTTAGGGAGGGGCCCAAGAGAGAGTATAAAGCAAGGAACTCAGCATCTCTTCTTCCCCTTTTCTCTTCACCCACATCTGGAAGCATGTAATCTACCTTTTCTGTACAGGGGCCTATGCCATGTGCTCCTGAACCATATTAAACCTTCTTTCCAAGCAACTTCCATGAATCCAGTGTCTTTTTCCGCACTTGGAACTGAACCCAGAAGGATATTCCTTACAACAACTGAAAATAACACCACTACCCAAGTCCTCCCTGAAGTGCAAAATGGTGCCCTTTGCCCAGATTAGATGGGTGGACACCTCCTGTTCTTGGAGCACAAATATATTTGAACTCTTGCCCTAATTTTTTTCAAACCATTGTTAAATAAGCCTCCCACCTGCAGTCACCTTACCAATCCTTTATATATATATATTTTTCAACACTAGATTAGCATCTGAGCTGGGAGGAGAGCTGGCAGTGAGTATCTTTAAACAGGTGGAGTAAACACTGGAGCTGGATAAGAAGGGTAGTCAGAGTCAATGGAAGGCAGCACCAGGAAGTCTCTTATGTTGATAGAGAAAGTTTACTTCAAGGTGCATTTGGCAATCTCTGGGATTTTTCTTGAACTGTAACAAGGGGGTGTGCATGACACAGAGGGGAATCTGTGTAGCTATGTATGCTAGATGGGAGGAGTCATACATCGCAATGTAAAAAGGAGATTATTTGTAGGATGTTGCTATGGGTTATTTCCTCCCCCCCCCAAAAAAAAATCCCTATGGGATCATTTATTTAATGATTGTCAAAGCAAATCTATTTTTTTTAAAGGCCACAAAGTGGCTGTATAATTAAAAGCAAGGAGGAAAAAGAAGAGTGGATGAAGCAACCATAGAAATACTGATTACCCCACCAAGTGTGTTTGAATTGTCACAATATCCCAGGGCAGTCGATAGCCCGAGAAGCTTAATTTTGCACCTTCTCCTTACAATATTAGAATAACAAAATAACAGAGTTGAAAGGGACCTTGGAGTCTTCTGCTCCTACCCCCTGCTTAAGCAGGAAACTCTATATCATTTCAGACAAATGTTATCCAATCTCTTCTTAAAAACCTCCAGTGTTGGAGCACTCACAATTTCTGAAGGCAAGCCATTCTACTGATCAATTGTTCTGTCAGGAAAGCCCTCCTTATATCTAGGTTGGTTCTCTCCTTGATTAATTCCATTCACTGGTTCTAGTCCTACCTTCAGGTGCTTTGGAGAATAGGTTGATCCCCCCCTCTTCTTTGTGGCAGGCCCTCAAATATTAGAACATTGCTATCATGTCACCCCTAGTACTTATTGGCTTGCTCTTTCCCCAGGCTGTGATTTACATAGCCTTTTCCTGTGGTTTCCCTAATGCAACACCCAAAGGAGATTGAAGAAAGGCATGGCAATTCATCATTATACCAACAGCTCTATCTATCACCACAGCAAAGGCAGAGCTGTGAAAAGTTGTAGCATTAACCTTCAACAAGCCCAGGTATTAATTACAGAAACTGTGAATTTAACGCCAAGGCAAGAGCAACTAAAATTATTGGAAGCAAAGATCAAAGTAGCAAGGGAACCCAGAACAGAGACCCATTAAGCACCCAGGGCTTAATATTAGAACATGGTTTGGCCAAGATGTGATTGACACATTTTGGGCCTCTCTGTAGGAAAACCTGTTTGTTTGGCCAAGAATACCAAGGATCACTCTCACAAAAGTAGTTTGGACTAGGGCAAAAGAATGAATGGTACAGGGGGGGAAACTCAGTTGGATTTAATTTAATGTTAGTAGGATTAATCTCCAGGTACTTAATAATATTGTTACTCCTTATATTTCCCACGCAGGCTGTGGGAAAGCTGAGAGTCAGTGGGCCGGAGCAGCGGGTGGCCTTGGGAGGTTAATGTTCGCGTCTCTCAGCTTGCCGCGGCCTCTGCAGCATGTCAGGATTGCCTGCCTTCCACCCCGCACCTCTGCCTCTGTCTGCTGCTGGTGCCACTGTGCAGACGAGCTTCCTGCGGCCGGCCAGATGGCTGCTCCAACCCACCAACTCTCAGCTTTCCCGCAGCTTGCATGGCGCGTCCGGATCATCTGCCAAACCCCCCCCCCCACACCCCTGCCTCCATCTGCTGCTTGGACAGGGAATCAATTCACTTGCACTACATGGGCTGTGCAGCCTGAGAGTGCGCCAACCAGGGGACCTGTGGGCTGCAGCTGCTGCCAGATACCGTCGGTCCCCATGAGCTTGCTGCCTCTTCTGTGCGCACTGGGGGGGGGCAGCCAGGCTGATCACCCTGATATCATGTTTCCCTGAAAATAAGCCCTAATGCTTATTTTGGAGGGCGTCCCCCCACAAATATAAGATCGGGTCTTATTTTCGGGGAAACAGGGTAGATGCTGCCATGTAGTTTGGCTCTGTAGATAAATATTGATTACATGTATTCAAGGGCCATGTTTTTCAACCTTGGCAACTTTAAGATGTGCGGACTTCAACTCCCAGAATTCCTCAACCAGCAGGAAATTCCCAGAAGCATAACTCAAGGATCTGACAGCAGGATGAACTACATGGCATTTTAGGCAACAATGACAGACTGCCTATCGCTCATACTCCTGATTTCTCCAGGTTTAAATATTATCAGGAGAGTGAATCAGTGGTGGGTTCCTACCGGTGCGGTCCACTCTACCGCACTGGTAGCGGCAGGACAATTACGTAATTTGTGCGCAACACCGGTTCGTCGTCTTCACCGGTCCATCACGTGTCGCCATCTTTTTTTCAGAATTTTTGGGGGGTTTGCTTCCTGCGCATGCGCAGAAGCAAACTCTCACGAGGGGACGCGCGCGTATGCAGGATTTCAGCGATGTTTTGCTAAAAGTAAAAAATTGGCGAAATCGCGCACGCATAGCGCGCGCGCACACACACACAAAATGTGGAGATGCGCACGAAGCGCACCAGTAGCAACTTCAAGAGCAACCCGCCCCTGGAGTGAATCAATTACATTGGCTGAAACATCAGTTAAACTCCCCATGAATATTATTGCAGTGGCCAAAATGGGTACACCCCTGCCCTTATAATCAGATGGGAGAATTTTGTTTCAATTTTTCTCTGAATCTATACCAGATACCAATGTAACCCCTTGCATAATCTGCATGCAAAAGTTCATCACATGTGCAAGTGAAGGTAAATTCTCCCACGTACATCTTATTGTACTTTTTGCCATTTGCACACATAATCAGGCCTACATTTATGGCATCTAACACCATTTTTAAAGCAAAATGGAAAATTATACGATAAACATTTTTCTCCTTCGCAGCCTTCGTGTTTCCTCTCCTGTACTTAATGGCATTGCACTTCCCCGCTAGAGCAAGGAGTGATCGTGCAATTAGTAATTCACAGCAGCATTTTTATAACAAGATGTTTTTCCTCCCACTCTCTTGTAAATGGTCCTTTTCTGGCAAGGAGATGCACAGAGCTTGAATGTCCATGTTGACAAGAGGAAAACCAGATTTCAAAAGTTTTAATAGCTAGCATGAAGTCTGGTTCGTCTTTCTATCAACACAGATCCAAGCTTATTAATCCCTGGCAATTGCCGATCAGTTCTAAAATCAAAATCATATTTCCAATGAGATTTGTTATAGGCGGATTAAAAACCCATGCATCCTATTTCTCTCTTTCTCTTTCTCCCTTCCCCCCCTCTCTCGATGCATAAAATATTTATTGGGGTCTTTGAGTCATTGTTAACTGCCTGGACACCTCACTGCAGTTTTCTGGGCAAGAATTTCAGAGGTAGTTCCTAGGGCTGAGAGAGGGAGAGTGATTGGCCCAAGGTCACCCAGCTTAAGACCAAACTAGAACTCATGGCCTAGTGCAGTGTTGGTGAACCTTTTCGACACTAAGTGCCGAAATGGGACCGTGCGGGGGGGAGCACCAGAAACTGGAAGAGCAACTCCCTGGCATGCACATGTGGGAGCGCTGGAAACCAGAAGACCAGCTGGCCGGCGTGCATGCGCGTGCCAGAAACTGGAAGCTCAGCTTCGTGGCGCACGCATGCGCACCAGGGAGCTGCTGTTTCGATTTCCGGTGCTCCCACATGCGCAAAGACCAGCTGGCCGGAGCGCATGTGTGCATGTGCACATGTGCACATGTGCACAGAGGAACCCAGAAGAGCAACGGGCGATGGCTGGCGTGCCCAGAGAGATGGCTCTGCGTGCCACTTCCGGCACACATGCCAGAGGTTCGCCATCACTGGCCTGGTGCCTTAACCACTCCGTGCACATTCTAAGTAAATAACGTCCTATAATGGGATCTTGGAAATGGGCTTTTTCTCTTACATTGCCTGCCCTCTAGATAGAATACTGATGGAAGAAAAATCCGGTACAGTTCCAAAAGGGGAGAAAGGTGCTGTACATAAAATGGAGGCTGATTGGAAAGAAGGACTCTTCTTTATTGATGAGCAGAACCAACCACAGCATGCAGTTCTGAGACAGTTGAAAAAATTAGCTTGATGAATGCAAGGATTTTTATACAGTTTATAGTATTTTGCAATTTTGAGGTTTGCTTTGTGTGCTTTTATTATGGTGGGTGGTGGGTTAATCCTATTATGTCCTGAAGGTCATGTCCTGTCCTTAATCCCATCAACTTGATGGTGCAACCAGACTTGAAATCCTGGGCTTAGAAAGCTTAGAACTACGTCGCCTTCGGCACGACCTAAGCGTAGCTCATAAAATTATCTGCTACAACGTCCTTCCTGTCAACGACTACTTTAGCTTCAACCACAATAATACACGAGCACACAACAGATACAAACTCAAAGTGAACCGCTCCAAACTTGACTGTAGAAAATACGACTTTAGCAACAGAGTGGTAAATGCCTGGAACTCACTACCTGACATTGTGGTTTTGTCACCAAACCCCCAAAACTTTATCTTTAGACTGTCCACTGTTGACCTCACCCAATTCTTAAGAGGTCAGTAAGGGGCGTGCATAAGTGCACCAGCGTGCCTACCGTCCCTGTCCTAATGTTCCCTCTTATCAGTACTCATCTTACGTATATAAACAATGTTATATCCATGTATATTACCAACACGTACTTGACAAAAATAAATAAATAAATAAATGAAAATTAAACTGGAGCTGAAGGTGTTTTGTTTGTGAATAGATTGGCCTGGATTTCTTAATGGGCACAAAATCTCCATCTCTAAAGACTTCAGGCATCTGCTGGAGGCTGTTGGGGCTGCTTTCTGTCTCCGTTAAGATTTTTCTCCATTTCTCCTTTGGGGAAATATAATATTTTGCCTCTTTTAATATTCCCCAAAGTATTCATTCTTCTAGGGGGGTGGGCAAGGGGGTTATTCTCACAATACCATATCTCTGAAATTAAATTGATCCTGACTCTGCCAGTGTTTTGCAAAACATTGAAGGTTTGGATATGTTCCAGGACATGGGGGTCAGGAAGTAGATAGCCTGGAAGACCTTGTTCTGCTGGCTGTTTTAGAGTTACAGGATTCTCAATTAACATTGTGGGTTGTTTTTTAAAAAAATGTTCTGTTAATAGTTCTATTGTTAAATCCAGAGTCACATCTGCAAGATTGGTAGCCTTATAAATTTAATCAACTAAATAAATGTTTCAATATATTTTTTCCCATTGTAAACATAATTTTAATTGTATGCTGCTTTGTGATTATTTGATGGAAAATACCGGTAGCATAGAAATATTTTTAAATAAATAAGTAAACTTGCACAACACTCGGTAGCTGTTTTGTTTTAGTTAATGCTCAAATTTTCTCCACAGGTAGGAGCTGAGCAATTAGCGATACAGATGGCCCTTGTTATTCACAGACTTGTTACCTACAGCTTCACACATCTCTGATAGTTAGAAACTAGGCTCTTACTACATTCATATTGGTTCGGGTATCCATCATTTTGGCTCTGGTTTTGTTGTTTTTGCTTTATGCATTCACATCCTTTTTTAAGGATTAGATTATCTGTGCAAAATACCCTTATTGGCTGTTCCTTCTTCTCACCTGGCCACATTCAATCTTGTTGGATTTATTTTATTTTTTTATTTATTTTATTAATTTGTCAAAACATGTACAAGATAGCAGGTATTGGTATAAACATAAACAAAAGCAAAGTAGGTACAGATAAATTTGGACAATAGGACAGTAAGACAGGGACGGTAGGCATAATGGCGTGCTTATGCACGCCCCTTACAAACCTCTTAGGAATGGGGTGAGGTCGATTGTAGACAGTCCAAGGTTAAAGTTTTTGGGGTTTGGGGAAAAAAACCAGAGTCAGGTAGTGCATTCCAGGCATTGATCACTCTGTTGCTGAAGTCGTATTTTCTGCATTCGAGTTTCGAGCAGTTAACATTGAGTTTGAATCTATTGTGTGCTTGTGTATTGTTGTCGTTGAAGCTGAAGTATTCATTGACAGGTAGGACATTGTGGCAGGAGCCGGGGTGGCGCAGTGGTTAAAAGCAGCACTGCAACCTTCAGCTGATTGCTAGTTCAGCAGTTCAGCTGTTCAAATCTCACCAGGCTCAAGGTTGACTCAGCCTTCCATCCTTTCGAGGTGGGTAAAATGAGGACCCAGATTGTTGGGGGCAATATGCTGAACTCTGTAAACCGCTTAGAGAGGGCTGTAAAGCACTATGAAGCGGTATATAAGTCTAAGTGCTATTGCTATTGCTATATGATTTTATGAACTACATTTAGATCAGATCGAAGGCTCTAAGCCCGTGGTGGTGAACCTATGGCACGCGTGCCAGAGGTGGCACGCGGAGCCATAGAAGCCGGCAAGCGAGGGTTCCCACCGGCAAACCGGAAGTGCGAAAAAACGCACTTCCGGTTTGCCGGTGTGCTGTTTTTTGCACTCCGGAGGGTTCAGGGAAGCTCCCTGAAGCTCCGGAATGCAAAAAACTACAAAACGGACAAACCGGAAGTGCACTTTTCCGCACTTCCGGTTTGTCCGTTTTGTAGTTTTTTGCATTCCGGAGCTTCAGGGAGCTTCCCTGAACCCTCCGGAGTGCAAAAAACAGCATACCGGCAAACCGGAAGTGCGTTTTTTCGCACTTCCGGTTTGCCGGTTTCGTCGTTCCAGGCTCCGGTAAGCCTTTGTGCGGGGGTGGGTGGGTGTGCGCATGCGCAGGGGGCAGCATGGGGGGTGTTGTGCGCATGCATGTGGGGGGAGGGAATGGGTGTGGGCACGCGAGCCGAAAAAGATTCACCACCACTGCTCTAAGCTATCTAAGCCCAAAATTTCAAGTCTGGTGGAATAAGGTATTCTGTTGCGAGCAGAGGAGTGGAGGACTCTTCTTGTGAAGTATTTCTGGACTCTCTCAATTGTATTAATGTCCGATATGCAGTGCGGATTCCAGACAGGTGAGCTGTATTCAAGAATTGGTCTAGCAAATGTTTTGTCTAATTTTGATTTAGCTGTAATCCTCCTCCCCATTCCAAATACTACTTCAGGCCTTAGGCAAAAGCTCTCTGTCCCCTCCCTGCGGTCTACTGTTTCAGAGAGAAAAAGAGAAAACATATCAGAAAAAGGTGGTGGTGTCAGAGAAAGAATAGGATTCCTTACCGATTTTGGAATCTGGCTCTACTCAATAGTTGCATCAGCCCTGCCAACCTTGTGGCCTTTACTCCCAAGGGAAAAAAAACATGATCATCAATAGATTATTCCCAAGGCTAGGAATGCGATCCTCAGTAGATTATTCCCAAAGATAAGATCATGATCCTCAATGGAAACAATATTATGTAGCCCTGAACTAAGTAATTCAATCCAATCAGAATAGAGCTGGAAGGGACCTTGAAGGTCTTCTTGTCCAACCCCCTGCTCAAGCAGGGGACCCTATACCATTTCAGACAAGTGACTATCCAATTTCTTCTTCAAAACCTCCAGTGATGAAGCACCCACGATTTCTGAAGGCAAGCTGTTCCACTGGTTCATTGTCCTGACAGTTAGGAAGTTTCTCCTTAATTCTAGGTTGCTTCTCTCCTTGATTAGTTCCTGTCCATTGTTTCTTGTCCTGCCCTCTGGTGTTTTAGAAAATAAGTTGACTCCTTCCTCTTTGTGGCAACCTCTCAAATACTGGAATACAGTGATCCCTCGCTATATTGCGGTTCGCTGCTTCACGGATTTGCATCATGCATTGTGTTCTGCATTCTGATTGGCTGATTGGTAAAACAGCTTGCCAAGAGCAGTGAAATACACGTGAGGGCCTGAGTCAGCTGTTGAAGACGTGGGCGGCCAGGCCATCAGCGGCAAAGCGCGTGGCTCCGCGACTCGCTCCCGACAGTCAGCTGTGAAGACGTAGGCGGCCAGGCAGTCAGCGGCAATGCGCCTGCGTGGTGGTCTCCTGCTTCAGTCTGGCAGTGGCAGGCGAGTAAAGCGGTCCGATGAGCTCTGCGCGTATGCAGAAGGACTGCCGCTCATCAGCTGTAGGGCGGGCCGCGCTGTCAGCTTTCCCTGAGGGAAAATGGCCGTTCGCGCCAAATCGACGAGGGAACGGCCTACAAGCTCGCTCAGGAGATCAGTGCCAAGCAGCCACAGCAGACGTCAAGAGAGGGAGAGGTTGGAGGATTTTTCAGGCTTTTTTTTGGGCGCCGAAAACGCAGAAGCCGAGTAGGAGGGGTTAAAAAAAATAAAGGTTACTACTTCACGGATTTCGCCTATCACGGGTTCTTTTTGGAACGTAACCCCCGCGAAAAACGAGAGTTCACTGTATTGCTATCCTGTTGTCCCCCCTAAATGCTTTTAATACCTTCAGCAGAGATTTTGGCAACAAGACAAGCATCCCCCACAGCTTTCAGAAACAGCCCAGGCTGTCTTTCTGTTCCCCTTTGGAGCAGAAAGATAGTTGTGGCTAAGGAATAAGGGCCATAAGGTGCCTCCGTAATTCACTGAATGTTTTTCTTCCCCTCCTTTCCTTCAAGCTGTTTCAAGAAGCACAAGGAGGGAGGGATAATGTAGGAAGGGGCTGCATCTCAGAGAGCTGACAAAGATACCAGCTATGAATACAGATAAAAACACCAACAATGAATTAAACCGCAAAAAAAAAAAGCAATAATTGCTTTCTGAACACATTGTGAAAGCAGTGAAACATGCAAATGTTACATCTGTACTTCTCTACTCGTATGGCAAATGCCGCGCAAAAGTGCAAGGTTTGTTTATTTTTCATAAGCAATCTTGCCATATTCACAGCAAATTAGAGCGGCAGAGTAAATATGTGAGGTTTCTGATGATCAGCTGAGTGCTCCATTAAAGACAAGACGAGGATAAAACGAACATCCCTCCATCCCTTTTCAGGATTGTGTTCAATGCAAAACCCTTGGTTTTGCACTCAAAGCAACCACTAGCCCAAGTCTTTTCCACTGAGGAAGGAAGGAAGGAAGGAAGGAAGGAAGGAAGGAAGGAAGGAAGGAAGGAAGGAAGGAAGGAAGGAAGGAAGGAAGGAAGGAAGGAAGGAAGGAAGGAAGGAAATCTTGATTTAAAAAAAACCAAATCTATGGCCTTAATTTTGTCCAGTAATTAACATATCCCTGGGAAATGACCCTACTTTAGATATATAATCAGTACTCACTATTTAAATTGAGATCTATACATGATGAGCTTCTTAGCCCTACTAATCGTTGCCAGTGATGTGAACTGCAGCAGAGAAAGCGACCGACTCAGTTCTGACTTGAGGTTTTTTTTGTCATCAAATTATAGTGAGAGGCGGAAACATCCTTCTTTCCACAATTCCCACCTCAGATGACACCTTCCATTTTCAGCACGCAATTTTTTATTTTATTTTATTTTTATTTTTGGTAGCTTCCTTGAAAACAATTAACCCAAATGATCGCTTGTAATCTGAATTTTGATTATATGCTGGGGAAAATAAGACCTCGTCTAGACCGGCTCTCAGAAATAATTGTCTGCACCATTTTCTGCTTAGCCCAATGCAACCATAACGAAGTTATTTCCTTGAAGATTCAAGACCATCAGAAACGTTTTGGGGGGGCAGCTGTTTGCTTTGTAACAGGGAGAAATAAGCCAAGATGCAAAGCAAACCAAAGCATTCATAATGATGTATCTGTGCTAACGGTTTTCACACAAATAAGTAATCCAATGAGTACCGCTTTTGCCATGGGGGGGGGGGGGAAAAACAGACAGTGAGCCTCCCTTTGTAAATCAGGGAGAAAAATTAGTTCTCAGTTCATCATTGCAGAAGCAAGACGCTGTTGTAAGAGAACTTGCCATTGCAAACCAGAAGGAAGGAAGGAAGGAAGGAAGGAAGGAAGGAAGAAAGGAAGGAAGAAAAAGAAAGAAAGAAAGAAAGAAAGAAAGAAAGAAAGAAAGAAAGAAAGAAAGAAAGAAAGAAAGAAAGAAAGAAAGAAGGAAGGAAGGAAGGAAGGAAGGAAGGAAGGAAGGAAGGAAGGAAGGAAGGAAGGAAGGAAAGAAGGAAAGAAGGAAGGAAGGATTGTAATGCCCTCCAATGCATAGCAAGGCTTCTTAATATTTCCATTAAGGTCCTAATCAAAGAAAAATCTTAACTAGTCCCACGGGAAACCACAAAATGAAAGGAATTGACATTGATATCCAAACTACCATGCCTGTATATTGCTACTTCGTTTTTTTCCTGGCGCGCATTGTTACTAAAAATACCTTTGTGAGTGAAAATTAGTACCGAGCTATGAATGCAGAGGTATAAACAAATGCAAACTGGCGCACAACGCACAAGCCCACTGTCAAATGGAGCACAAAGCATTTAAAATTTTTAACATGTATTAAATTAAAATCAAGGAAATTGACAGAGATTGGATGAAGAAGAAAAAAGATATAGCATCTCTAGCTCATGCCAACTAAAAATCAGAATTATTAATGAAGCTCGGCTTTCTTCCGCTGTGCACATTAATTATTTATGATAATAATACTCCATGCTGCCATATTAAAGAATTTTCTTCTCCCAGCTTCCTGGAATGCTCCATCTTCTGAAACCTTCAAGACGTTAAAGCCCAGAAAAGAATACATTCCTTTCACTGCATTTATTATACTGGAAGATGAATATAGACTCGGGTTATTAAACTGGAATGAAAAACACATCTTATTAAAAACTTACATGGTGATTTTTATTCTCACTAGTTTCATATAAACTTAATGATGCAGACTGCATTTTTATGCTCATCTGTTTTAAAAAGGCCCAAAGCAAGGGGGGGGGGAAGGGATTGCATTAATGCCAGTTTGCTATTTCAAATACAATTTGATGTCATTTACATCAAATATATGCAAACAGGAAAGGATAATTTTGAGACCTATTTTTGCCTATAGATATAGGTTAGTTTATAGCAGCCGTTTTTAAAAGTTAACACACTACAAAACAGAAAAAAAATGTTTTTATTAATATTTCTATTCTGAATAGAGTTTTACAGAAGCAAAATATTAGCATGGTTTCTTACCGGAATGATCCAAATATCTCTCTCGTTCTTTTAAGATTAAGCCATTATACCAGGCATTTTTAATAAACACTCATTTAATTTATGTTCAAATATGGACGCAGTTGAGTGGATGCATTTTAGCCAGCGAATGCTAGAGCGGATCTGTAACATGCAGCTATGCAGACTAGGCCTATCAATATTATTATTTTTAAAAGGTTGTTATTATGCACAATATTAGTAAGTCTAATAGCTCTGATTCACAGAAAATTCCATAGAAAAAAAAATAATCTTGTTTAAGTCCCACTGTAAACAACGAGAGATTTATTGGGTTCCATTTATTCCACTGAGATTTCAGGGTAATTTATGTCTCTTTTTGAGTCATTGAACCATTATTATGTCAAAATAACAGTAATGCAGATAGACTTTATGGCACTTCAATGACAGCCAGTGAAGCTATGAAGATTCCTTAGTTGCTAAGTGAAGAAATAAGCTAGAACTGCCTTCTCTGAATGAATTGGGCTGTCTGTGCTTAGCATATGATACTATGTATTTTGGATTTCACTGCTTCACTGGTGTGAATACACCAAATCATTGTCATTTTTTCTGCTGGTGGGCTGAGCTTAGGCTAAGAATATATATTTGAATTCAGTGAACACTGATACGTTGGCAGCGATTTACCAGCCTTTATGAATCTCAAAAAAAACCAAAACCTCAGAAGGGTCTAAACAAGACTGGGGTGGAAATCTGTCACAAAATCCAAGAGCTGTAAACTGGACTAGGATGTGGGGGGGAAATTCAGTAACAAACCACTTTCACATTGTTATCAAAAAATCCTTAGAGGAACTTCTCCCCACCCTCACTCCTACCCTATTGAACAATGTTCAATTAATCATTCGATTCTTTGATTATTATTTTTTACCCAATACTTAAAAATCTGGTTTAAAAAATCTGGTTTAATCCAGACAAGACTCTCACCCAAGAGTCAAGATAAATTTCCATGGAATACATAGGGGAAGGGATGTGATCTATTCCTAGGCTGTTGTGATCTCTGTGAAATTCTCTTCTGCTTAAATATGTCTACTGAGCCTGAGCCAGGGGTGACATTCAAATTTTTCCCCTACTGGTTCTGTGGGTGTGACTTGGTGGGCGTGACTTGGTGGGGAGGGTCATGTGACTGAGTGGGCATGGCCAATGTGACATCACTCACAGCAAGGTGGGACGGCACCACCCCACCAAGCCACACCCACAGAACCGACAGAAAAGTTCGGCCAAGTCTTCTAGCGTTCAACCTGGCTGCTTCTAGCCTCCTTCTCATATTTGCTTTGTGTGTGTGAGCCCGAGAAGGGGGAAGGAAGGAGTGAGTGGGAGGGCAGGGGTGGGGAGGGGAGGGGCCAGTCAGTGGTGCGATTTACCGGTTCTCCGAACTGCGCATAATCACCGTCACCAGTTTTATAGAACCTGGCCGAACCTGCTGAATTTCACCCCTGACCTGAGCTATCCTGTTCCACTTAGATATTGATGAATTTGGCATTTAAACCGGTGTCTTTTGGCATTTTCATACTGATGAAGGGATACCTACCCTGCCTTACATCTCCTGGTTCTGAGTTAGCATTTTATGCACAGTCAGCACTGCCATGTTCTCTCCTTTTGGGAAAAAAAAGCCTCAAATGCAGTTTTGCTGGCTTGTTACTTTTGCTACTTCTGGTGGGATGTTCAGGGACAGCTAAAATGCTGCCCTCCAGCATTCTCTCTGGAATTGGCATGACAAACAGAAAGAAGTGCATTTGGAAATTATCAACAAATGGACAGGCTAGTGGTGTTGTTGACAGTATTTGCTACCTAATCGTGCTGCTTGATAACACTACCTTGCAGTAATTATAGTGATTTAAAATCAATTGGGGGGGGGGGAGAGAATATCCAAATAATTCAGTAATGCATCAATGCATTTTTATTTGAGTATGGAAAACATTACCTGGGGCATCCTGAACAGTGTGAATGTGAATTTTATTAAAATCTTCTGCAATATTCAGCACCTCAGCCATTGGTAGACTGGAAAAACAAAAAACAAAAAATGAATGACTTAGGAGCTGGTGTGTGTGTGTGTGTGTGTGTGTGTGTGCGTGCGCACACACACACACACACACACACACACACACACACACACACACACACACACACACACTTTCTGAGTTAAGTTGTTCTTTGATTAATTGATCGATGCCCTTAAACACCATGCCATGACAAAAGGAAAAAAATCACAAGGTACATTAAAAATCCTGATGTATTAAAGATCTTGAATTGGTATGCTGTACTTTGCTGTAAGAAGCATCACAGATTGCATCCAGTAATTTGGGTATATATAATATGTTTGTGCATGTATTAACAGAGAAAAGGAATTGCTGATATATTTATTTATTTATTTATTTATTTATTTATTTATTTATTTATTTATTTATTTATTTATTTATTTATTTATTTATTTATTTATTTATTTATTTATTTATTTATTTATTTATTTGGTAGCTTTTCTATGCCGCCCTACTCCCTCAGGACTCAGGGCGGCGTACAACATTTTATAAAAGAAACTCCAAACAAATTATTAAAAGCACTTAAAAACAATTAAAAAATATATACACACACCATACATACCTGGGGGAGACATCAGATATAAGATCGTCTTAACTCACCCCCACCTGCAGGAAGAGCCATGTCTTAATGGGTTTTCGGAAGGCCAGCAAGGTGGGGATAATTCAGATCTCTGGGGGAAGTTGGTTCCAGAGAGCAGGGGCCCCTACAGAGAAGGCCCTCCCCCTAGGCCCCGCCAGTCGGCACTGTTTGGCTGACGGGACCTGGAGGAGACCCACTCTGTGGGACCTAACCGGTCGGAGGGAGGAATGCGGCAGAATGCGGTCCCGGAGATAGCCTGGTCCTAAGCCATGTAGGGCTTTAAAGATGATGATCAGCACCTTGAATTGTACCCGGAGACCAATGGGCAGCCAATGCAGCTGGCGGAGTATTGGTGTTATGTGGGTGTACCTTGAAACACCCACCACAGCACGCGCAGCTGCATTTTGCACCAGTTGGAGTCTCTGAATACTCTTCAGGGGCAGCCCCATGTAGAGCGCATTGCAGTAGTCCAGTCGAGAGGTGACAAGGGCGTGAGTGACCGTGAGTACAGCCTCCTTCTCCAAGTATGGTTGCAATTGGTGCACCAGGCGAACCTGTGCAAAAGCCCCCCTAGCCACAGCTGCAAGGTGTTGATCTAATTTTAGCTGTGGATCTAGGAGGACTCCCAAATTGCAAACCCGTTCTGAGGGAGTTAATTTTTCTCCCTCAAGAATCAAGGAAGGACAGTCGATATAGTCCTTCGGGGGCAATATCCAGAGCCACTCAGTCTTGTTGGGGTTGAGTCTGAGTCTGTTCCTCCCCATCCAGATCCTAATGTCGTCCAGGCACTGGCACATCACATCAACCGCCTCCCTGAATTTAAACTTTTGCATTTGATTTTTGCCACACTTTTCTCAAATTTTGTGCAGGATCACTTGTTTATGTATTCTTTTTCTTTCTCTGTAGATATAGAGGTGTCAAACTGGTGGCCCACAGGCCCGATGCATCGCACACAGGCCACGCCCACCCCAGCTCCACGAAGGGAACAAACATCGCAAAATGTCACGTGATGCCACAAGTTTGACACCCGTGGTGTAGAATGTCAAAACAGAGCACAATCTGCTCTATCCAACAGAAAATAGAACTATAAAGGAAGAGCTGAAACATGTTTAAAAAAACACCCATGAGTTAAAACGGCTTATGAACCACAATAGCCCGACTAAAAATTTCAGCTAAATATGTCAAATGCTTATTTTAATATCAGCTTACCCTACATTTTTTTTAGCTTTGCTAATTTGTCATCACCTATGTATTAAAAGTTTAGGATACCAAATGGTCATGAGCATTTACATATAATACAGATATCCAGGAGTGGGTTCTAACTTACCCTCTGCCGGTTCTCTTCCTCATGCACCACGTGGCCGCGCCTCATGGGCATGCGCAGCGCCAATTTTTTTTTTAAAGCTGAAAACAAGATGGCGACCGCATGCACAGTGCCGGAAACTCGGCTTCTGTGCATGCTCAGAAGAAGAAAAAATTCAATAAAATAAAATAAAATACATTCAAAAAAAAGATGGCGGCGCCCACGGACCGGCACTGACCGAACCGGTTCTGTGATGTCATCGTGACATCATCAGCGGGTCGCTATCGGTTCAGGCAAACCGGTCCGAACCGGGAGGAACCCACCTCTGCAGCTATCCAAACATACAGTAAGCTTTTCAATGAAGAAATTTGTTTGAGAATATCAATATGGGTTCTAAATATGTAGTCCAAATTTTTCAAGCTTTATCCATTTCAATTTTGCCTTACATGGATCAAAGTATGCGCTCTCTTTTTTTTATAACTGCAGCAAATAACTTCAAGGATACCATTTTTGATGAGAAACAGCACAAGGAGAACTATTAAATATTCCTTCCTTTGCGCCACAGCTGTCAAGCTATCCATATCAAGGGCCTTTCAGCAATTTATTAGTTTAATTTAGTTTGTTTTGTTTTAAAGAAAAGCTGTGACAAGTCCCATGTTAGGGATTTCAAATGCTTTAAATTGTTTCTACTTTGTCTGCCACCTAACACAAAATTTTCAAAGATCAGATTTTTAATTCCTTCATTTTTAAAGTATTGTTTGTTAATTTATTAAACGTATTTCTGTGCTGTCACAGTTGAAAATTACTTTCATGGTCTTACTCACAAATGGGCCTCAATCCCAAAGGATTCTTGGTGGAATAGCATACATCAAACAAAGACAACAACAACAAAACACCACATAACATAATAAGAAATAACTAGATCAAAAATAGCACCAACAACCCAAAATAAACCACAAGACAAAACTCCCAATAGACATCCAGCGTTGATCGCCTAGGATCAAAGGCACCTTGAAATAAATCAGTTTTAACCTGCTGGCAGAACTATAGTGAGGTAGAAGCCACAAGCAATACTTGGGGAAGATGATTCCACAAGATAAAAACTATTACAAAGAAGACCTTCTGTTTCATCCATGCCCCTGATCCTCAGGAAGAAAAGGAACTATGAGGAGAGATCTCTTGAAGACCAGAAAACCTGGCAGATTCAATTGTGGTAAGGGTGTCACCTGATCTATCCCAGTGATGCACCAAGGAATAATAATAATAATAATAATAATAATAATAATAATAATAATAATAATAATAATAATAATAATAATAATAATAATAATAATAATAATAATAATAATAATAATAATAATAATAATAATAATAATAATAATAATAATAATAATAATAATAATAATAATAATAATAACTAGAGCCGACAGTTGGTGCAATAAAGCCTTGCATGGGCAATTCCTCAACAAGATTGAAGGAAAAGTTGATAAGGAGAAGATCTGGTTATGGCTCACTAATGGAACACTGAAGAAGGAGACAGAAGGCTTGATTCTTGCAGCCCAGGAGCAAGCAATTAGAACAAATGCAATCAAAGCCAAGATTGAAAAATCGGCTGATGACCTAAAATGCAGACTTTGCAAGGAAGCTGATGAAACAATTGATCATATCCTCAGCGGCTGCAAGAAAATCGCACAGACGGACTACAAACAGAGACACAACTACGTGGCCCAGATGCTTCATTGGAACCTGTGCCACAACTACCACCTACCAGTGGTAAAGAACTGGTGGGATCATAAACCTGAGAAAGTAGTTGAAAACAAACATGCCAAAATACTTTGGGACTTTCAAATTCAGACTGACAAGGTTTTGGAACATAATACGCCAGACCTCACGATTGTGGAAAATAAAAAAGTGTGGATCATTGATGTCGCCATACCAGGTGACAGTCGAATTGATGAAAAACAACAAGAAAAACTTAACCGATATCAGGACCTTAAAATCGAATTACCACGACTCTGGCATAAACCAGTACAGGTGGTCCCAGTGGTAATCGGCACACTGGGTGCTGTGCCAAAAGACCTTAACTGGCATTTGAAAACAATAAACATTGACAAAATCACGATCTGTCAGTTGCAAAAGGCCACCCTACTTGGATCTGCGCGCATCATACGAAAATACATCACACAGTCCTAGACGCTTGGGAAGTGTTCGACTTGTGATATAGTGATACGAAATCCAGCATATAAATCTCGTTTGCTGTGTATTACATTTTTTGTGAATAAATAAATAATAATAATAATAATAATAATAATAATAATAATAATAATAATAATAATAATAATAATAATAATAATAATAATAATAATAATAATAATAATAATAATAATAATAATAATAATAATAATAATTTGAAATAAAGTTGAAACAAAGTTGAAAATGTTTCACACTTAATATGTGAGTGCAGCAAAATCGCACAAACTGATTACAAAGCTAGACATGATCGAGTTGCTAAATTAGTCCACTGGTCATTATGTAAAAAATATGACATACCTGTATCCGAAAAGTCATAGGAACACAAAGTGGAAAAAGTTTCTGAAAATGAGATGGTGAAGATCTTGTGGGACTTTCGAATACAGACAGATCGTCATTTGGAACACAACACGTCAGATATCATGGTTGTCGAGGGCCGAAGAGTACAGTTTATTGATATCGCTGTACCAGGAGATGCCAGAGTCGAAGAAAAAGAACTGGAAAAAATTAAGAAATATTGTGACTTGGCCATCGAAACTACATGGCTATGGATGAAACATGTAACAGTGATACCCATTGTCATTGGGGCACTTGGTACCATGTCCAAGAATTTCACAAAACACATCAAGAAATTGCAGCTTCCTGAAATAACACCAGCAGAACTGCAAAAAAATGCACTACTCGGAACATCATATATTTTAAGAAGATACTTGGTTGATACCTAGGACGCTGGCAGCAAACCGTATCAACCATTAGCATCAGTCAGTGGTATTTGTGACACTTTTTAAATGTTCAGTTGACTGAGTTTCATGTTTAATGAATAAAAGAGATTAATAATAATAAGAATAATAAAATAATAATAATAATAATAATAATAATAAGAAGAAGAAGAAGAAGAAGAAGAAGAAGAAGAAGAAGAAGAAGAAGAAGAAGAAGAAGAAGAAGAAGAAGAAGAAGAAGAAGAAGAAGAAGAAGAAGAAGAACATTGTACGTATATACAACAAAATTGATTTTGCCTCAACTGGTGCAATCCATAACAAAATACAAAGCAACACGAATAATATAGAAAATGGTCCTTATACAAGTAATTAGGGAGTCTGACAGCCCATGGATAAAAGCTGCTTTTAAACCTGTTTGTCTGGCTGGCTGTACTTCTGTCTTCTGCCCGATGGTAAAAGTGAGAAAAGACACTGACCAGGATATGAATCATCCCTAAGTATCTTCCTTACTCTGCTGAAACAACGAGACCTGGTGATGTCATCCAGTGGTGTTAGGGGGAAACCAATGGTTTCTTGTGCCGAATTAATCACTCTCTGTAGTGCCTTCCTGTCCGCGGCTGTTGAACCAGTGTACCATAGTGCTATACAGTATGTAAGGATACTTTCTATCATAGACCGATTAAATTGGTCATAGAAGGTTTAATCTCACTCTTTGCATTGGACCTAGAAGGCTACTGACCATCAATGCAGTGACCTTAATAGAGCTGTACTTCTGCATTGGCTGGTCTGACTTGCCAATTGTTGTCTGCTTCAATTTGCATCAATTGCAGTTCTCAGGTTATCTCTGAAGGCAGCCCCAAGTGTAACTCCTTACTGTTGTCCAGCCGGGGCGGATCAGGAAATATGTTACTCAAGTCATGACATTTTGGTTCAAGTAGGATCGTAATTAGTGTACCAACAAATACAGAGCATAGATTCTCAGGCTATGCAGTTTGAGCAGGAGAAGCCATTTCTGAATAGCCCAACCCTGTTGGCCTTTCTCAAGGCTTTAAAAACTTATACCTGGCCTGGGACTTGGAATGGATAAGGCTTCTGTGTTTTGGCTTTACTGTTAGTTGACTAATTATCTTGGCTGCTGTTTATATCGGTTTTCTGGATGTTTTGATTATTTTAATTGTTTATAATTTTAGAATTGTCAGCTGTCCAGAGTCACTTGGTTGAGTTGGGCTGTTATAGAAATTGAATTAATTAATTAATTAATTCCATCCTGATAGGATTTAATTGGAACTTCTTTTGACCCATCCAGATCCTCACAGTCTCTAGACACCAAGTCAAGGCTTGTATGGCATCCCTGGCTTGAACCAGAATGGCAATGGATAATGGAGTATCATCAGCATGCTGGCGACATCTCATATCCAAACCAACAATTACTTCTTCCAGTGGTTTCATGTAGATATCAAATCAACTCAGGGGAGATCTCTGAGCCCACCAGGTAGAGGAGGCCAAGCTTGGAGGGGTGACCACTTTAGAGGGGAAGAGAGAAGTTTCAAAAAGATTTAAGCAGGCCAGAGCATTGAACCGAAATCAATAGGATGGAATTTAACAGAGGGAAATCTAAAGTTCTGGATCTGGATAGAAAATGAAATGCATAAGGACAGAAGGAGGAATCTGGCTTGATAGAAATAAATGTAAAAGGGATCTGAGAATCCTTGTTGACCATCAGTTAAGCATGAGGTGGCAGAGTGATGCATCTGCTAAAAGTCAAATGCTATCTTGAAGTGCATTTCCAGAAGCGTATAACAGGAGCATATAATACAGATCCTTATGGGTGTTCGCCACCCAGAATCACAACTGCAGGATAGGTGGCTATATAAATAAATAAAATAACCCAACAAACCAACATTCATAGGAAGTAATTGTTCAACATGACATTTGGAATGATGGTTCCAACTACAACAATTGGAAAAGGGCAGCAATAAGTAAATTGAGAGTAGGGCTACCAAGATGGTAAGAAACTTGGAAAACAAGCCCTATAAGAACCTTTAAAGAAACTAGCATATTTAGCATCCAGCAATGACAAGTCAGGAAACAGGATGGCATCTTCAAATAAATGAAAGGTTATTACATAGAAAAGGATAATGTTTCCCCTGTTCATTCGTGTCTGACTCTAGGGGGTGGTGCTTATATCTGTTTCCTAGCTGAGGGAGCCGGTGTTGTCTGAAGATGCTTCCGTGGTCATGTGACCATCATGACTACACACCAAGGCGCACAGCTGTTACCTTCCCATCAACGTGGTACCTATTTATCTACTTGTATTTGCATGCTTTCGAACTGCTAGAATGGCAGGAGCTGGAGCAAGAATGTGAGTGCACCCCGTCTTGTGGTGCATAGGTCTCAAACTGCCAACCTTCTGGTCGAAAGCACAGAGTCTTAATCACTAGACCACCACACCCCTATTAGAAAAGAATACAGACATTTTATCTATTGCCCCCACCCCCGGACAGGCATAACCAAAATCAATGGGTTAAAACCATATGGAAGTAGGAAGCAACTACAGGTTAGGCATCATAGGATACTTTTGACTGTACAAGCTATCAGCTAAGAGAACATGCTGTCACATGAATTGTGCAAAGTCTTTAGAGGCAGGTTTGTCATGAGATGATGCTGTAGTGCACGGGCATCAAACTCAATTGCATAACGTGATGTATCACAACGTTTTTTGCCTCTGTGAAGCCAGGGTGGGTGTGGCCTGCACGTGACACATCCGGCCTGTGGGCTGCCAGTTTGACATCCCTGCTGTAGTGGGTCCTGTCCAGAATAGAAGATTAGACTGGATGTCCTCTAAGATCCTCCCACCTCTATAAGTTTATAATAATCACAAACTAGTCAGCCACATGACATGACATGAGTCTTTATTGATTAGCCCTTGGGCCATATCAAAGTGCAAAGTTCCAGAAACAAATTATTACTAAAATTTGATAAAAACAATTTAAAATGGAATTTGATAAAATACAATTTGAAATGAAATTGGAATAAAATATGATTTAAAATGAAATTGGAATAAAATACAGTCTAAAATGAAATTGAATAAAATAATTTAAGATATAGATAAAATATGACAAAATTATATTTCGGTGTCACACCTGCAATCTACCCCAATCAGTCCCACGTATGCAGATCTCAACCGAACCATTTTGTTTAAGTACTGTGCTGTGTTATATGTTATTTTCAGGTTCTGGCCGTGTTAGCAGAAGAATCAGTCCTCCGTAGGTCGATGGATCGTGGCTTCTTTGAAAACATACTTACTTAGAAAATAAAACCCGAGATTCAAATCTAATTAACAAAATGTTTATTTCAGTAGAAAAATAATAAAGAATTCTTATTAAGGCTACATTGTATTGGCTAAGAGATAAATCAGTTCTACCTTGGTAGAAATGGCGATGAGAAAAGGGAGGAGGAAACCTCTGGAATGCAGACATGCGTAATAGAATATATCATACGTCTGTTTGACCATAAATACAAGAAACAGTAGAAAAACATAGAGATGCACAAACTGACAATATTCACACCGTGACAGGCCGGACATAAGGTAAGTTGTTTTGATATGGGGATCCCAATGGGTCATTCGTTTGGTACATAGACCAAGGTACCTGTCTCTCACCCCCTTATACAAGCAACAATCAAATAGGATGTGAGCCAGGTCTTCTACCTCTGCTGCTCCGCAAATGCAGAGACGCTCATTGTAGGGTATAGAATGGAATCTCCCATATCTGACCATTAGTCAGCCACATTTTAATGGTATGTTCCTAGAGCCACAACACACTCCAGCTCCTGTAACTACCGTATTTTTCAGAGTATAAGACGCATCTTCCGGCAGGCGGGGTGAAATTCAGATAAATCCCCCATGTATGAATGTTGATGTGTTTTTAATTTTTTGTAATTTTTAATCATTTTATGGTTTTGTATTGTTCTTAGATTATGCTGTACGCTGCCCTGAGTCCCATGGGAGTTGGGCGGCCTATAAGAACCATTAATAAAATAAAATCACACGCACCTTAGTTTTGGGGGAGGAAAATAGGGGGGAAAATCTACCTACTAGGTATTCATCTGGCTAGTGTCCTTAGTCTGTTCAGTTTCATCACATTATTTTATCTCCTGGTTAGGCCTAAAAAAAGTATTCTTTGAAGGGAGTAGGAATGAAAACAAGCCTGCAAAGACTTAGGGCTGGAAAAAACTACTTTGGAGGGAGTACGAATAAAAAATGCTGCAAGCTGGGAAAATCATTAGCACCTCGTTAGGGCTGGAAAAAAAGCTTCGGAAAAGCTACATTCCGAGTATAAGACGCACCCAAATTTTCAGCCTCTTTTAGGGAGGAAAAAGGTGCGTCTTATACTCCGAAAAATATGGTAATATCTGTTCTGTTGAATTTCTTCCTTTAGAGCTTGAAAGTCAGAATATGCACTCAGATGGGGGAGAGGAGCAAAAGCTTTTTAAAATGTGACTCTTTTAAAAATATAATGATGTGCAGCCTATATGCAATTTCCAGGTGTTTGATCTAGGTCCTTTTGTGGAGCTCTTGATGCTGTCTGTGTTCAGAATATGTAAAGTCACTACAGCCAGGATGTAGTTTTGAATGAAAGATGGATTGCCTTGTCTTTTTTAGTCCAAATTGTCTTTGTCAACTCCAAATGTAAATGCACATATTATTCCAACTAAAAGTTAACCTGCCCACAACCTGGGGGTGGTGATGGAGGGAGGAGGAAGTAGAAACACTAAGCATTCCAATTTTAAAGAGATGTGAAATGCACAACTTGTCAAAGAATAATTGTCATTTTTAATGTAGTTTTGGAAAAAAATAAAGTGGCAAACTTAAAGCAGAAGGCCCATATTTATACATCTTCTGAAATAAATACTTCCTTGGCATCCTATTAGTTTCTCTAGTAAGTCTAGGAAACTAATAATGCTGACTCAAAGCCATCTTGCTCAAGAAAGGAAATTAAAAGGCAGCACATGGGGGAATAAAAGTATCGATCCAATAGAATATATTTTCCTATGCTGGGCTCTTTATTAATACTGGGGGGCATGTCTATTAGCTGTTGACACCTTATACTTCGTCATACTATACAATATATATGCAGGGGTGAAATTCAGCAGGTTCTGACAGGTTCTGGAGAACCGGTAGTGGAAATTTTGAGTAGTTTGGAGAACTGGCAAATACCACCTCTGGCTGGTCACAGAGTGGGGTGGGAATGGAGATTTTGCAATATCCTTCCCCCAGGAGTGGGGAGGGAATGGGGATTTTGCAGTATCCTTCCCCTGGAGTGGGGAGGGAATGGGGATTTTGCAATATCCTTCCCCCAGGAGTGGGGAGGGAATGGGGATTTTGCAGTATCCTTCCCCTGGAGTGGGGAGGGAATGGGGATTTTGCAGTATCCTTCCCCTGGAGTGGGGAGGGAATGGGGATTTTGCAGTATCCTTCCCCTGGAGTGGGGTGGGAATGGAGATTTTGCAGTATCCTTCCCCTGGAGTGGGGAGGGAATGGAGATTTTCCAGTATCCTTCCCCTGGAGTGGGAAGGGAATGGAGATTTTCCAGTATCCTTCCCCCCAGGAGTGGGGAGGGAATGGAGATTTTCCAGTATCCTTCCCCTGGAGTGGGGAGGGAATGGGGATTTGCAGTATCCTTCCCCCGGAGTGGGGTGGGAATGGAGATTTTCCAGTATCCTTCCCCTGGAGTGGGGAGGGAATGGAGATTTTCCAGTATCCTTCCCCTGCCACGCCCACCAAGCCATGTCCACAGAACCGGTAGGGAAAATTTTTGAATTTCAACCCTGTATATACTGTATAATATGCCTAGTGTAGAGCAATAACATGTCTTTTGGGAATGAAAACATGGATCTTAAGTCCACATTGCTTGCTGGTTTCCACAATTTAGTAAACTAGTTCAGCTAATAGATCTGATATTTTGAGCCTCGTCTTATAACCAAGTATATGTGCTGATGAAAAGCTGCTTTAGCAGCAAAGAGACTGCTAATTGTTTGATTATACAGGTCCTCACATTAATGAAGTACAATTCCATGGATTTGGAGCATGGCGTGCAACCAAATTACCACCCCAGCACTCAAGCTGTGAAATCTGATTATTCATTAGCCAGTCAGTGAGTGGTACAAACATCCCCCCCCAAAAAAAACCCCATCGAATGAAAGTGACTTTAAAAAATAATAATCATCCCACTCTTGTTAATAAGCATCTTGGATTTAAAACATGTTTTAATACCAAGCAGTACTAGGTTTCCCAAATATATTGACAACTCCTCAAAATGGGCTTGTGGTGCATTTTATGCACTTATTTGAACCACCAAGCCCCAAGTCTTTCTTTCTTTCTTTTTTAATAGTTTTTATTGAATTTTATACAAGTCTTTCTATTTGCAAAAAAAAAAGAAGAAGAAGAAGCCCAGTTAGTTACCTCCTGTGGCCCATTTTACAGCCTGAGAGTCATATATAAGCTCTCCAGACTGACAAGACGAAAAACAGCCATTGGCTTTAAACAAAACAAAACACCGAATCAAAAGTAAAGACAGCTCACACTGTGTCTTCTTCCAAAAGACTGACTGGGCCCAAGATAAATGAGTCTCTAAAAGTCATTCAGAGCTTCTTCTTCTTCTTCTTTTTTTCTTTTGTTTTTAATTACTTTATAAATCTTGTTCTTTTAGCTGGAAAAATATCACCCGTTCCCTCTCCATCTCGTGTAAATAGTGAGTCATTTTGCTGAGAGGGGCTGGAATGGAAACGAAGCACGAATATTTCTCCCCTTCCTTGCATCACTCAGGCATATTCCGGTGCCAGTGGAGACAGGCAACTGCAACCTGAGGGAGATTCCCACTCGAGCTGCTCTGTTTATACAATAAATGTATCTGGGATCGGTTACAAAAAAAACGAGATGAGGGCAAATCCTTCTTCACATCGAGAAGTGGTACTCCTGACATCTCCAGCAAATGGGATTATCTGTAATGAGATTACACACAAAGAGATTAAGATGGGAACCGATGCTCCTAGGAGATATAAAAGAGGCTCTGGAGACAAGAGAGAAATGAGGTGTCAGAAACAGAAGGTGGAATTGCTTCCTTGAGAAGATTTTTCACGATAATGGTAATGACCGTATTCTTAAAATGATGGCTTTCATCTAGGGAGGAACCTACAAGAGCAGCACAAGTTTTAAATGCGTATTTTTAAGTTTTTCTACTGAGGTAGTTTGGAGTGAATGGCAAGGGAGGGCTAGGAAGGGGCATATTAAATAGCATACAGGTAGACCTCCCTGTTTAGTGACCACTGAAGTTACAACGGCACTGAAAAAGTGATTTATGACTGTTTTTACAACTGTGGCAGCCTCCCCATGGTCACATGATCAAGATTCAGATGCTTGGCAGCTGGCATGTATTTATGACAGTTGCAGTATCCCAAGGTCATGTGATCACTTTTTTGTGGCCTTGTGTCAGGCAAAGTCAACGGGGAAGCCAGATTCACTTAACAACCGTGTTACTAACAATGGCTGCAATGATTCACGTAACAACTGTGGCAAGAAAGGTGACAAAATGGGGCAAAACTCATTTAACCATCTTGCTTAGCAATGGAAATTCCGGCTTGTGCTCATAATTTGAGGACTCCCTGTATTATGGTGGAATGTTTAAGAGGAACACAGCAACAATTTTAGTCTATGTGTGTGGAGATGCAACAGAAATGTATATTTTAGTGTGTGTGTGTGTGTGTGTGTGTGTGTGTAGATACTATACAGTTTTGAAGAATGTGTATTAACACTAGAAATGAGTGAGCAAGAATGACTTACGGTGTATGAACTGATCTCATCCAGAGAAACATTAGGATTTTTAAAGAACCTCTTAAGCGGCAGATGACATTCTGTTAAGTAGATTTTAAAAGGCAATAAATAAACGGCATTGTTTAGGGGACAATAATATTACTGTTCCAGGACCCTCGAAAAATAAACATATGAGCAAATTACAATTATATATTGTGAACAGATGGAGAAATAGCAGCCTCCAAAATCTGAAATATCATGAATTTCAACAGAGATCATGGGTGACTGTATCAAATAATAGTAGAAAGTAGAACTGGAATTTTGGTGTTGTAAGTGACAGGTTCTTTACCCAATTCAGAAAGAGCAGAGAAAGAAACCTTTCCAGGTATAAGCACCATGTCTGAATCCTGCACCTCCCAATTGATTTAATTAGAATGACAGCAACATGGCTGTGATTTGCCCCAGGTAGCTGCCAACCATCAGAATTTGAATTACCCATAGTACTTTGCAGTGATGGCTACATCAAAGCATTATACAAGGTGTCAGTGATGGACATCTCCCAAGTCCAGCCTTTGGCCAGCTTACTGTATGAAGCTGTTAGTTATTGCTACTGTCGTGCAAGCATATTAACCTTACCAGGTGGAACTTACAAAGGCTGTTGCTCTTGCAGAGTGGGCTTTAATTGAAGTGGAACAATTAATTAATCTTGCAGGGTGGGCATTATTCGAAGTGAAGCATCTATGGACAACTCCTTATTGGGAAAGGATGATGTAAAAGTATTGTTGCTATTGTGTGTAATATACTTTTGAATTCAAAGCTGAGCTTTACCAATCAGAGAATGTTACACAACCCCCTCTAAAAGACCTTTTGGTTTCAAGCTACTAATAAACAGATTCAAGTCACACGGCAGAGTGTTTTTTTTCAGTTTGGTTTATTTAGTTTCTTAACTTAGTCTTTGAAAATTATCAGCAGTATCATAAACTGCTTTGCAATGAAGCAGAGAGAAAATTCAGCGTGAATTAGCTTATTTCCACCATAGTTAAATTCTCAAATGTTATTATTTGCTTAATAAAAATTTCATATTCCCAAAACAATCCTATTACTTTAACAAAAGGATGAAAAATTACTATTTCGACAATTTCAGCTATCATAGAGAACCATGTCGACAGCATCAATTTATCATCTGTTTCCATGTGTGCATAAGACAATGACAGCTTTCTTGTACTGGTTGAAGACAGGGAAGCTCTGAAGAATTGATTTCAAACATCAAGGAGCTGTTCAAAACTACAGAAGCAAATAGCGTCATTTGTTGGTGCATTGGTGTGTCGTTGTGAAAAGCTGAAGGACTAGGCCACATCAATGGAAAAGCAAGAGGGAGAATTCACAGTGAAAGTTTTTATGTTTGTTCATCATCATGGTTGCATTGACAGACAGGTGTTCATTCATTACAGCAGGGCTGTCAAACTCACGGCTCGCGGGCCGGATACATCACACGCTGGCCATGCCCATGCCTAGTTTAGCAAAGGGGGGAATACGTCACGTGATACCGCCATGACGATGTGAGTTTGACACCCCTGCATTACAGGATATACCATAATCAATTAGTTCTCCTTTAAGATCCATGATTCTTGCTTGTTTTTTCGGGAGCCAAGAAATGTGCAAGGCAAATGTTATTATTGTATTTTTATTGTTTTGTTAGAGAGTTTTATCAATTCCCCCAAAAAATGCTGCTCCTAAAAGGTTTTATATTCTTAATTTGGGAAAAAGAAAGAAAATATAGAAAGAAAAAGCAGAAGAAAACATTGCAAATTCAATTACATGTTGCTTTGGCTTGATTACATTGGGAGTTTCTGCTTTGATCTTCAGAATGAAGTGAGATTCTCCTGGAGGAGAATCTCCATAGGTGTATTATGACAAAGGTATCTTTCCAGATGTAGCTAAAGTAGAACTCCCAGAAACTATGAATAAAATTGGGCGAATTATGAGGCATTCTAGAAATTATATATAGTCATAGATTGAGAGGCATCGGTTCTCCCTTCCTGCCTTAAATCATTGGACTTCTTCATTCAATCATTTTGTATCTAGGTAGCTTCTATAAATCCTGGTTAATCTACTTGACCTTCAAGTCTGTTATTATCTCTAAGATTGTTTGAGGCTGGAATTCCAACTAAACTGCCAATTTTCTTTTCTTTTTCAGAAGATGGATTGTAGACATCATGACAAGCTTGCTCCTTGATGGACTGGAATATATTTGAACAACTTTGTTCCATCGCATGGAATTAGCTAATCAGAGATGGAGGTTTCGCCACCAAAAATAGAAAATCTACTCAGCTGCCACTATAAAAAACTCATATTTGTTTACAATACTAGTGTCACGCAGTGATTATTGCCTGTTACATGTATATGCAGGGAGCTGCATCCCTATCTAATATAATGGTTTATTCCTGAGCATGTGATTGATATGTTCCTAGTACGCATGTGTACATTCCTTTCTTTGATCAGTCCTTCCGTTCCTAGCTTCTGTGGAAGCAAGACGTGTTTTTATATCAGAGATGTAATTAATGAGGTTTATTTGTTTTTGTACTGAAATAAATATTTTTACTTAGAACTTTAAACTGTGGTTTCATTTCTAATGTCAGAATTCCAGGTAAAGATCTATTTTCGCCTCTAGTGAGAGTTATTCTCATCTTGACAACTAGAATGCTCAGAATAATGTAACAAGGCAACTAAAGTGGTCGTCTAAAGCAGAGGTCTCCAACCTTGGCAACTTTAAGACTTGTCAACTTCAACTCCCAGAATTTGAGGAATTCTGGGAGTTGAAGTCCACAAGTCTTAAAGTTGCCAAAATTGGAGACCCCTGATCTAAAGCATACTTCCTCCACAGGAAGTCACACTGAACTTGGTAAATATTGTATATGTAGAATTACATATGAAGCCTGCATTGCCACCATAAAACCATAATGGCTTATTTCTAGAATCAAAGCACAGAATTTAAAACTGTCCTTCACTTTCCTTCTTCCCTCTTTGATAGTTTGTCTTTGCCAGTGTTTCTCAGTCTTGACAATTTTTAACAGGTCAAAGATGATGGATGAACAACAACCAAATATGAAGACTAGGTGGCAAATGTGGCTCTTTTCGCAATATCCTTTTTAGGGCTCACTAACACAAGAGGACAAGAATTTGGAGGAGGAACTAAAAATTTCCAGCCTATAGTGTATACAAAACCAGCCACTGTTGCTTTTTTTGGCCTTTCAGGTTTTATTTTATAATCTCTCCTTAATAGTAGAGTCAATATTACCAATTTTCCAGAATAAAAAGGGGCCCTCTGGTATTTATGATTGCTTCACTGAATTCTCTGGCTGGCGAAACCAGAAAAGCCCAGATTCTCTTTTCTTGCAGAAAAAATAAATGTCTGTAAATGTTAGTCCCGTTGCAATCCTAAACATCCATATTTACTAGAATGAAAATAAGTCTTTGTTTCAAAGGGATTCGTTGTACTAAAAAAGGGAGAAAGAAAATCAATGAAATCTAAACAAAGCAGAAACAATGTCTGCAGACTATATTACCAGATGTTTACCCAGCATTTACTGCTCTGTTTTGTATTTACATCTAGTGCCTGAATGGTAGCAAAGCAATTGCTGCATCCTTTGAATGAGCCCACTATTTTAAAAATTATTTTGGTGCTAATTTTCCCAAAATGAAGAACTATATTTCCAGAAAAAGTTTTCAGAATATATACTGTCTAACATCCCTTATATGGGCAAGCCTCAGTATATACTCAGAAATAGCATATTTTCTCCCCGTAACAAGGGAATTTAAATGTGAATCTGAACTTGGTTTATTTGTTACGAACATCGTAAATCACCATCTGGAATCTGTGCTGCAATATAAAAATTTCTTATGGAGAAATGGAGATAAAATTGTTTTGGATGTAAGACAGATCCATTAATAACAGAATAACAGAGTTGGATGGGACCTTGGAGGTCTTCTAGTCAAACCCACTGCTCAAACAGGAAACCCTTTACCATTTCAGACAAATGATTAACCAATCTTTATTTATACTTTATTTTAATTTTTTTTTAAAAAAATGTGTATGCTACTCTTTCAAACCAGATATTTTCAATATATTGCATGGAAAACAAAACAGATTTTAGGAAAACGGAGTATTGGGATATGGAAATAGATCAACAAGGAATCTATTTTGGTTGCATTCAAGACAGGACTCTGGTACAGGAAAATCACAGGTTAACAGCAACCAACTTAATACACTTTACAATAAGTGGTGTGATTCACATTATTATCTAAAGAAGGCCAATTCTGTGAGAGGCAATGAACTTGGCTTCAACCCTATCTACTGTCTGCAGGCAACACCTGACAAATTGTGCCTGAGTTAATGCAGCTCTTAAAAGAAAAAAAAAGGGTTATTTGTCCCTGACTTAGGGATGGAGAAAATTTAAGACATGCAAATGCTTGTAGGAAGGTAGTTTATAACATGTGTACCGTTGTGAGGAATGTTTGTCAAAAGAAGTGTAAATGGCTATATATAGGAATGTGCTTCTGCCTATTTTGCTATAGGAAAGTAAGACTGTGAGTATGTCAGGACAATATAAATGCAACTTGAGTGCAGTTAAGAATTGATGACTTAAGACAAGAAGGGATAGGATCAAGAATGAATGGGTGGTGAATGAATTTGTCTTGAACAGAAAGGCAAAAGACCAGAATGAAAGAAGTACGCTGAAATGGATTGGTAATATGGAGAGAATGAATGAGAATTCACTTACAAAACAAAGCATGCCCACCCTGGCCCTTTACAAGGTAGCTGCTGGTCATGTGAGGCTTTCTTCCCCAGGTTGAGCATGATGGCTTCCTCCCGAAACCTGGAGAAGAAGGCCTCACGCGGCTAGCAGCTGCTTCATGAAGAGGCGAGCCAGGCACACCTCAGCAGCAGCAGCAGGACCAAGAAGATGGTGAAGGTCAGCTGGAGGTTTTAAAGAAGAGATTGGACAAGCATTTGTCTGAAATGGTGTAAGGCAGGGCTGCCAAACTCCTGGGCCGCTGGCCGGATGCGTCATGTGCTGGCCACGCCCACACCCAGTTTAGCAAAGTCCCGATACGTCACGTGACGCCGCTGTGACGAAGTGAGTTTGACACCCCTGGTATAGGGTCTCCTGCTTGAACAAGGGTTGGGCTAGAAGACCTGCAAGGTCTCTTACAACTCTGCTATACTTACTATTTTTACTGAATTTATATCTTTCCTTTTGTATACATAAACACTCTCGGCTGGTTAATAATGTTTTTATAAACACCTTTCCCTGTAGTAATAGATATAAATATTGAAATGTCAAAGACTTTTAGGACTTCTGAAATCAGTAAAAGTCAAGTTATTCCAAATGGCCATTTGGGTCATCTTATACACAACTGTGCAACTGTTGTATAATTTATCATGGTACGCTCTACAATTATTACGTATTAATCTAATTGATGGGTGTTAGAGTACTATTCTGAATGTTCAGTTATTTTTGTTTAATGTTTGATTAACCATTTACCATGAACATTTTATTGCTTTATATTGTTTTGTCATATTATGGTAAGGTGACCAGACGTCCCGCTTTTGGCGGGACAGACCCGATTTTAAACAAATTGTCTCGCGTCCCGCGGCGTTTCAAAAAAGTCCTGCTTTTTGAATTTGCGCAAAGCGCCTCGCTTCCCTCGAGCGGATCTTGAGGGAAACAGCTCCGGGCCGGGCAGGGAAAACCCCCCACCATGCTCCGACGTGCCCGAAGGCCCAGTTCAGCGCTTCGCATGCTCAGCCCCGCTTGACGGCAACAGCCAGAAATGGGCTTCCGGAGGCGTAGAGGGAGCAGCAGCTTTGGCAGGTCTGGCCATGTCCTTTCCCGGGTCTGCCACATGGGGGGAAGGAGCGGAGGCGTGGGGCACCCACCGGACACCGCCCCTGAGAGAAAACCAGGCCCAGCTGGCAAGGGCCAGGAAGGATTTTTCCCGCACCGCCAGCCAGCTTGTCCTCCGGGCCAGACGCAGCAGAGGCTGCAGCTTTGTGCACCCCGGGGCGGCGTCCAGCGGGTGCCCCATGCCTCCGCTCCTTCCCCCCATGTGGCAGACCCGGGAAAGGACACGGCCAGACCCACCAAAGCCGCTGCTCCCTCTATGCCTCTGGAAGCGCATTCCTGGCTGTTGCCGTCAAGCGGGGCTGAACGTGCGAGGCCATGGCAGCGGTAAGAGTCTTTAAGTGTGGAGCAGGGTGGTGGGGCTGCTAAGTGAAGGAAGGGAGAAGAGCTTGAGGTTTCAGAGCGAAATCCGGGAAGTAATGAAAGTCCTTCCCGAAGTCTTTTGTCCTGGCGCGGAAAGGGGAGGCGTGGGTCATCTCCCCCCCTCAATGGTGTCCCGCTTTACCAAAGTGAAAATCTGGTCACCTTATATTATGGACATTTCAACTATTTTTTTTTCTTGGAAGATGCCATAACAGAAGCCTGAATACATTTGGTGGCATACAAATTTGCAAATTACACACACACACACACACACACACACACACACACACACGTGTGTGTGTGTGTCTGTAATTTTCACAGCATGTTACTTATGACAATATAAAACTTATGTCAATATGTAAGAGAAAATTTCCTATATCATATGAACGCTCATAAAACACAATCCCTTTGACATATGTGAAATCCTTACTCATAGAAATGACAGATATAGTATAATCCTATATTTATATTTAAAGTGACAGGACAGTTTCTTATTATCTCCTCAAAATCTTCATTATGCAAGCACCCTTAGGTTATTCTCATCATTTCTGGAGCCTGGATGTGGAAATTGTGCCTCAAATGACCAATGATTATGAGAGCATCATATTCCAAATGAAGTGGAAAGACTACGGAAAAAGGAATGTTATTACACTCTATTAATCATTTCAGAGTCAAGCTTATATATGCAGAAGTATGTTGGCTTCAATAGAACTTACTCATATCAGTATACATAGGCTTTCAGATTTACTTATTAACTTTGAGCCCCAGACTATTAAAAGGGAAGAAAGAAAGCCAAAAAAATATTACCTGATATTTGAAGAACCTGAAATTAAGAAAGATTTAAAGTCACTTGCTGAAACTGCTTTCTACAGGTAGTCCTTGACTTACAACAGTTCATTTAGTGACCATTCAAAGTTACGACACTGAAAAAAGTGACTTATGACGTTTTTCACAGTTACAACCTTTGTAGCATCCCCATGATCATGTGCTCAAAATTCAGATGCTTGGCAATTGGTTCATACTTATGATCTTTACTGTGGGCCTCCCATACATGGGGAAAAATAAGACACCCCCAGAAAATAAGCCCTAGTTATTATTTTGAGGCCCAAAAGAAAATAAGACCCGGTCTTGTTTTCGGGGAAACATGGGTATTTTAATATATATTTTAGTACATTTAAAATATTTTAGGATGGGGGGAAAATGCCAGAAAGTTTTAACAATTATTATTTGATATAAATCACTAACAGGTTACATTGTTGCCCTTTTTTTCATCATTTGCTGTTATATTAGGGCAGGACAAATCTCCAACAGAGGTTCCTGCAAACCAATCTTAAATTTTACTTTTAAAATTAAGCCCCTGTCCCACATAGAGCTATTTCAATAGCCAAAATTTTGCAGAAATCCGCTTGTAGCTGTAGAAGTACTAGAAGATGCTTCTGTGCATGCTCAGTACAAGCACAGAAACCTGTACCAGCTACCACAACTGCTACACAAAGCCTTGGAGCAATGCAAAAATCTCAAGGAGATGAAGTGCAGTGCCTCTGTGTGCCTCAACACGACGAACAGGAGTGCTTCACAGCACGAGGCACTTCACAGAGGCCTATTACAGCTGCCTCACTCAGGCCTACACTATAAATCAGGAGTGAAAATCTTTGGCACTTCAAATGTCAATGAACTCCAGCAGTCCCAACTTATACAGCCAATGATGAGGGAGACTGGAAGCTGTAGCTTAGCATTACGTAGAAGGCAGTGGTGGGTTCCTACCGGTGCAGTCCACTCTATTGCACTGGTAGCGGCGGGCTGGTGACATCACCAAGAGGTTACCGACCCAATCCAGTCGGTTGACAGTCCCTAGGAGCTGCCATCTTGTTTTCAGAATTTCTGAAAAAAATTCTGAAAAAATTCCGCATGCGCGGAAGCAAAAAATCGCCAAAATCGCGCACACGTGCATCCCCTCACAAGATTTCAGCGTGATTTTGCTTCCGCGCATGTGTGGAAGCAAAATTGTGCGACGGGGCGTGCGTAGTGAGCGCACACGCACACGAAATGTGGTGATGCATGCACAGCGCTCCGGTAGTAAGGTAAGAGAGCAACCCGCCCCTGATAGAAGGTCAGAATCACTGGAACAATATACAGATAGCCCTTGACTTACTGTATCACTAAATCATTCATTTAGTGACTGTTCAAAGTTACAACAGCACTGAAGAAAGTGTCTTATTACCCTTTTTTCACACTTACTCTAGATCCAAATTCGGACACTTGGCAACTGGCATGCATTTACAACGGTTGCAGTGTCCCAGGGTCATGTGATCACCTTTTGCAACCTCAACGGGGAAGTCAGATTCACTTAACAATTGCAGTGATTCGCTTAACAACAAGAAAATGGGGTGAAACTCACCTAGCAATTGTCTCACTTTGCAATGGAAATTTGGGGCTCAATTGTGGTTGTAAGCCAAGAACTACCTGTACAGTCTTGTCCGTAGCTTGAGGTATAGATGGAAAGCAAAGGGGCTTTTTAATAAAGGATTTGGGATTCAGTGGTTTGGGATTCAGATCCAGGTCTTTTGGCCTGTGGACAAGGCGTAGGGAACAAATATGAGAATCTTCAATACTAGAAGGTTCTCCTGAGAATGCACATGGAATACTATGCGTCAATCAGTTTCTACCTTTCAGCAGACTAATAGGAGAATGGGAAAAACCATTTTCCATCCCCAGAGCAACATAAATCAACGAGAGGGAGGGAGGGAGAGGGAGAGGGAGAGGGGGAGAGGGAGAGGGGGAGAGAGAGAGAGAGAGAGAGAGAGAGAGAGAGAGAGAGAGAGAGAGAGAGAGAGAGAGAAAGAAAGAAAGAAAGAAAGAAAGAAAGAAAGAAAGAAAGAAAGAAAGAAAGAAAGAAAGAAAGAAAGAAAGAAAGAAAGAAAGAAAGAAAGAAAGAAAGAAAGAAAGAAAGAAAGAAAGAAAGAAAGAAAGATCATTGCGTTGTGAGCCATCATTGTTTTCAGTTCATGTTGCACAATTATGTAGAAGAATAGTGGTTCTCAATCTTTTCTTCAACATAGACCCACTTTCAATATCTTCTGTGGCCACGGACCACCAAGACTTAACTCAAGATTTAAATCGCAACATTTCTTCAAGCCCTCGCGGACCCGCTGAGACAACATCACACTCCCCCAGGGGTCCGCGGACTGCAGGTTGAGAAATACTGGTGTAGAACCTTATCGTCACTATCTGAGTTGTTGCTGGCTGCAAAAATACCATTCCCCTCTTGTACTAAAAAGTTTCGTGAAAGTTTGTAAGGGTGAAATGATGACCTGTCAGCCCTGCTACATTTTTCCAGGAGCTGTAATCACAGCTGCACATCGACCTGGTGGCTGGAGTAGGGAAAGGAAGAGATGCAGTTTAAACAAGATATTAACACTTAAGAAGTGGGAGAAATAATGGTTGTACTGAATCCTGAGCCAGAAGGAGAATGGTTCCCACTAGTAGAAAGCAGCCCAACTACAGGTCGTGCAGAGCTAAAGCTTTGCAAAGGGGAAAACAGCTTTACTGTCGTTTCAGAACAACTGGGGTCAAAATAAATTGGCTTGACTCCTCAAGCCAGGCAACACCATGAAATTGGTCGTAACTTCTGCAAAGGTGGCATTCTGTACACCTTTGCTGATGAGGTCTTCAGGCTTAGAAACTCATTGTGAATTCCTGTTGCACACATTATCCGAATGCCTGACAGAATGCTAGGGATGTTAATGAGAATTTGCTGGCCCATTGATGGGATCAAAATCAACTGACCTTGAGCTGTAAGCTACAAACAGCCTGAGCCTCAGGACTCAGTCTCCAGAGCTTTGACAAATGCCCAATGCTTCTTCAGTCAGTCCCATTGGGGCTTCCACTTCTGGTTTCCTGGCTATTGCCTTTCTGATCATTGTCATATTATGGTTGTCATCATAAACCTAAGTGAGTGTAATTTCCAAAAATGTTCTTGGAAATATTCAACAATGGACTCAGCACCAAATTTAAGCTGTTGCACCGACACATTGCAGAACGTTCGAATCTGCTCTTCCCTTAGCAACGGTAGTCTCCATTCTTCTTCACAGAAATCAATTTAAATCAACGGCTTTGAAAAGAAGGCAGAATACAGCGAAGAGAATTTTGCATCTCAACCCCAGGCAGAATTTTACCACTTACAGAATGAAATTCAAAGATCCAATGTATAGCCTTTCTCATATTCTCTATAATCATATTATAATATTCTTATATTATAAGCAAAAAGATATACAGAGGGGTTTTTTTTCTGCGAATGAAATATATTATTTATAACATTTTGAGCAATGTTTTAAAAGATTTCATTTCCATTGTATGAGAAGGCATGAGCTGAATAAAATCAGGAAGGATTTTTTTTTTTGCCAAATGACAATTTAAAAATAAAAAACATGTAACATATTTTAAATAGCATAATTAGGTATCTGCTTTTTAAATATACAGGAAATTTCATATTGCCTGCTACCCAGGGGCGGGTTCCTAATTTTTTTACTGCCACTCTGTGGGCATGGCTTATTTTGTGGGTGTGGCTTGCCAGCCATGTGACCGGGTAGGTGTGGGCCTCGGGAGCTTGACAGCGGCAGGAGAAGCAGGGGGGCATTGCCCACCCGCAACGCAGGCCCCCGCAGTGGGAGCAGCAAGACCCCAGCAGCGGTTCTTCTAGGAGGCTCCGTTCGGCCTGAATGCTTCTCCCCATTCGATGATCCTAGGCTCCTGCTGCCTGTTCCCCCTCCCCTCAGCAGCTCGAGAAGCCTCGAACATGCAAAAATGCCTAGGATCATCACCGCGCGTTCGTGGCTTCTCGGACTGCTGAAGGGAGGGGAATGGAGATAGCTCCTGACGCCCATTCTTTCAGTGTCTCATGCGCTCCCTCAGCCATCCTCCTCTGCTTGGACTCACTGTAGGGTAGGAAGGCAGTGCATGTGCAGTGCCGGAAGCTCGGCTTCTGGGCATGCGCAGAAGAAATTTTTTTAAAAAACATTTTTAAAATTTTTTAAATGGCGGCGCCCAGGCACCGGCAACCGACCGCACCGGTACTGTGACGTCACCAGCGGGCCGCTACCGGTGCTATAGAGTGGACCGCACTGGTAGGAACCCACCACTGCTGCTACCCTTTAGTTAAAAGAAAAGGGCAAACCCAACTATTCATAGCAATGAAGAGGTTACCTAGTTGGGCAACGAAACATCTGCAAGTAAACAAGCCAAGGACATTCTTATAATACATTGGTGTACACTCCATTGTTAGATACTCTTTTCAGATCTCTAGCAAGGACCAGCCTATAGGTCTGGAAATGAAAAAGATACATTTGCCACACTTCTGAAATACAAAAAGGTAGGCGTAAATCTTTCAAGGCTATTTCTTCCCCTCTTTTTGAATCAGATGATACTCTTAATCTGTTACCTGCCCTTTGTTTCCAATAAACTTTCTGAACCCAGTCAACCTAGCAAGAGCTCAGCTGGCCAGAGACTTCTCCAATATTCATTACCTCTATTTTCATTATTACCTGTCCTTAAGTGACCCCAACCTTCCACTGAATTTCTGCTGATTCCCAAAGGAAATTAATTTCACTCTCTGGATTTCACCCATCCATCTTTGTGAGCCCTGAGGCAGAGTGATAAAGTTAGGACTGTTGCCCATCTCCATCACGAACCTCAATGCCTACCATCAGCTTCCTGGATGAGTCCTTGATTCTTTTTTTAAAAAAAGAAAAAATGTGACTTACATGTTTGGACGTGCATGTGCTTAAAGATTTAAGAGATTTCTATTGAATGGTCACCTCTTACTTTTTCCCTTTTTAGTAGGAAAGCCAACACTGGGTGATTTTGCCACATGACAACTCATGAAAAAAAATCACAAACATATACCCCGTTGATTTCATCAGGGCTTATCCTCAAAATTGCCAACGTTTTAAAATGTGCACCGGAGCCTCCATTCCATTTTTGTATTATATACAACAGTGTTAATGTGAGGCAGGGGTGAAATCCAGCAGGTTCTGACAGGTTCTGGAGAACTGGTAGCGGAAATTTTGAGTAGTTCGGAGAACCGGCAAATACCACCCCTGGCTGGCCCCAGTGTGGGGTGGGAATGGAGATTTTGCAATATCCTTCCCCCAGGATTGGGGAGGGAATGGGGATTTTGCAATATTCTTCCCCTGCCATGCGCACCAAGCCACAACAGCCATTAAAACTGATCAACGTTTCATGGATGAAAATCCCCTTCAGATGTCTGTTTACCAGCACTTCATTTGCACGCTTTTCATGGAAATTCACACTGATTTTTGTGACATATATTTTGCCTTCCAGTTAATGGTTAAAAAGCCACTACCTGCATTTTTCTGCTTTCCTTCCTTTCCGTTCCTTTAATGGCTTTTCTCATTCAGTTTTGGAATAACCAAATATTGCAAGAAAACAATCAATTAGATTATAATTTCAAGTTTACAAATATTCATCCACCAGCTCCAGAGCACTAGTGAGTGGAGAGAAAAGTTTTAGAAATTGTGTGCAACTTTTCCTGGTTAACAGTAGAGACTCCTGCCCCACAAGCAAAGAATAAATGTCAGAGTGATTACATTTTATTTCTACATTGTGCTTGATTAACGGCTCTCCTTTGGCACCTAGCAGAAATAAACTCAGAAGCAGAGGAGACAGTGGTGGGATTCAATTTTTTTTTTACTGTCGGTTCTGTGGGCGTGGCTTGGTGGGCATGGCATGGCTTGGTGGGCGTGGCTTGGTGGGTGTGGCAGGGGGAGGATACTGTAAAATCTCCATTCCCTCCCCCCACTCCAGGGGAAGGTTACCACAAAAGAATAGAATAGAGAATAGATGAGGGCAGGGCCAGTCAGAAGAGGTATTTACCAGTTCTCCAAACTACTCAAAATTTCCACTACCGGTTCTCCAGAACTGGTCAGAACCTGCTGAATCCCACCTCTGAGAGAAGAGTGGTGATGGTAACAGGTGGAGATCAAACTCTTCCTTTAGCCTGTTTTTTGACAAAAGAGCTGGGGGGGGGGGTTGTATGGCCTAATTGCATTTTCATCAATTTGCACTCTAAACTATATTGCAAAAGCTGCTAACTTGCATTAATACCCTGTATAGATTCAATGCACCAAGTTTCTTCCATTAGTACATTTAGTATAAAAAGGTCTCAGGGATACCTGAACCACTCACTCTGGAGGCTAGATATGAAAATAAAAGCTATTTGAAAGAAAGAGCTAACAACCATTAGTCCCAACCGCTAAATTGATTGAGGAAAGGAAAAGCCAGCGTATTATGTCTGTCAGTGTAAGAAAAAGGCAGATTTGACTTTCATCAGTACTCATATGCTCAAAATATACATGAAATATAGCTCATCGCTGTAACACTTATTGTTCTGATATCATGCAGAAAGTTTCTTTCTTTAAAATGGAATAATACAGCCTATTGGTTAGGCCTGGCAGACAGCGACATCCAACTGAGATTAACTCTCAGCAACCCTAGAACTCTAGAACCAATATAAATAGCATTTTCAGGCCAAGCATTATATAGGTAGCCCTTGACTTACAATAGTCTGTTTAGTGACCATTCAAAGTTACAACGGCCCTGAAAAAAATGACTTATGACCGTTTTTTGCATCTTCAACCGTTGCAGCATCTCCATGGTCACATGATCAAAATTCAGATACTTGGCAACTGGTTCATATTTATGACGGTTGCTGGGGTCATGTGATCAGCTTTTGCCACTTTCTGACAAGCAAAGTCAGTGGGGAAGCCAGATTCACGTAACAACAGGGTTACTAACTTAACAACTGCAATGATTCACTTAACAACTGTGCAAGAAAAGTTGTAAAATGGGGCAAAACTCACTTTAAAAATGTCTCACTTAGTGACATAAATTTTGGGCTCAATTGTGGTCATAAGTTGAGGACTACCTGTACTTGGCTCTTAAGTGGAAGGATCAGGTGACAACGTTAGTAGGATTAAATCAGTCAGGAGGAGAGGAAGAACACAAAACCTCTGTATCCGTGATAGCGAACCTATGGCATGTGTGCCACAGGTGGCACGCAGAGCCATCTCTGTGGGCACGCGAACCCTCGCCCATCTCAGCTCCACCGCGCATGCGCACACTGCTTCCTGCCAGCCAGCTGATTTTCAGCCCATTTCCGGACTTCCGGGATGCCCAAAAATGGCCTCCCCCCGGGCTCCGGATGCCCTCCCAAGGCCGGAAACGGGCCCGTTTCCGGCCTGGGGAGGGAACTTCCAGGAGGCCCTCCAGAGGGGGCGGGGGAGTGCGGGGGTCACATGCGCATGCACGAGGAGTTGGGGGTCACACACAAATGTGTGGGGGGCAATGGGAGCACAGGGGGTCACACCGCGGGGGGGTGTCATATGCACATTGCATTATGGGTGCCGGCATGTGCACGCACGAGCACGCTCTTTCGCCATGCGATGAGAAAAAGGTTAGCCATCACTGCTCTATATAATTAAACTTGTCTTAAATAATATACTTCACATGGTTACTTCCACATATTTCATAAAGACTCTCAATCTGTCAAATTACAAATTATAAACGTAATGATAACTTGTGAAGGGATTCCAAGGAAAAAAATGTGTATTCCTGGGAATCTTAGGCATCTCCTGAAATGCTCTAGAATTCACAAACCTTCCAAGCTTATAGTATTATAATGATTTTGATTTGTAATCAATTGAGGACAATCAATACTACCACAATAACAGTCTAGTACAGCACTGAATTAATGATGAAGCGTGGATGAAAAAGAGCATGGAAGTTAATGGCTACAATTATATAGTCTTCCACTTGATGTTGTACTGTATTCAGATAATATATATTGTAATTTATTTCAATTTACAATAACTCTAGGCCACCATTTTAGTCTCCTTATTGAGGATGGGGAAAGGCTTAGTAAGCTTATCTAAGGTTCATTCTTTCTAGAAATGGGACTTACACTCAGTTTAGAGTATAATCCTTATATCCGTCATGCTGATGGGTGGAAGAATTTCAGATGGCATTTTGGTGGACCTCTACTGCATTAACTAGGAGCATCATCACTCTATGATCATCCATCATGATGGAAACTCTCTTTGTCCAACTAGGCCTCAAGGTGCAATGGCAAACAGCTGTTACTTAATTTTGGAGAAAGACAGTACTACTTTAAAGAGTTGTAGGCAGGTTTGCACTCTGTTTGCACTCTGAAGCAAAGCACATTTTGGGAAATGAATTCAAAGCACTGTGCAGTTCTGCCTTTGACATATTTTTTTGCTTTGGGCAGTATGGAGAGAGTAGCAAACCTGAAGATTGCTGGGTCCACTTTTTAAGCATAATATATTAGAATTTTGCAAGGAAAAAAACTAACATAAAGCATAACTAGGTTCTAAATGTCTGCCTGGATAACTGTAAGGATGTATGAAGTGAGTTCCCACCCCCCTCAAGTATTAAGACCTTTATTTTGGACTGTAATGTTTATTGGGCTCGCTTGTATGAGTGGAGAATACAGTGTTAAAAACACATGAAGTATTAGGCAAATTTCTAACTATATCTTGCACTAGCTAAATACCCATGCTCCCCTACGAAACTATGTGATCAGGCTTGATAAACTGACACTTACAGCTTGAAAATTAATGAGTAGTTACCATCGGCCTCTCCTCTCCCCTTCTCTCCCTCAGGCTTGCCCCACAGAATCCTCCCCTATCCTATCCCCTTATCTTCAGAGTTATTTTTAAGTTGGGAGGGGGAGTAGAACATCTAACTAATTAGCATCAGAGCATGTTAATAATAATAATATACGAAATACTAATGCTCTGATGGTCGTTTCGAAAAATCCTTTCTTAGAGAGTCCCTAGAAGCCAAGAGGAACACACGTGCCAAATTTCAAGTTTGTAGGCTTTACGGTTCTGGAGATCTCGTGATTCTGCATGAGTGGTTTTCTCTTTTATATATATATATATATATATATATATATATATATATATATATATATATATATATATATATATATATATATATATATATATATATATATATATATATATATATATATATATATATATATATAGATTATAATGCCGTAACATATTTGGATATTGGGCTGATATTTGCAGTGCCTCGATATCTCACAGAGCAAACCTGAGCACTTATAGCTCTATTTTGTAAATAGAATTATTTCAAAGTCTCCACTGTAGTCCATTACAACAAAACTCATGTTATTTGCAACACACAAGCTGAAACCATTTAAAAGCAGGATTCATCAAAAGCGCTTTAATATTTCATACCAACTGGCCAGCTTTAGCTAGGGTTCAAAGGAGCAGAAGCTATTAAACACAAACATACGATTGTCTTTGAAAGCAGCCCCCCCAGCCCTTCAGTCTTCCAATGAATGCACCCCCCAGCATGATGCTGGGGCAATTATTGGACATGGACCATCCTATATAAAGTGCAAAGGCAGGATTCTCAGAGTCTGAACAGGCAGCTGATTAAAAATTCCTCTTTCCGTTCCCTAAGGTCCAAGGTGTAGATTCATGAGCCAGGATCTCGGCTAGAACAGGTGTCTATTGCTCTGTAAACAGCAATTAGGCCCAAATTTCAGACTTTTTTCCCCCCTCTTTTTTTTCCAAATCCCTATCTGAGGAAAAGCCCAGGAATAAATAGTTGCTGTAACGGCCAGGGGTATTGTGTAGCATTATAGCCTCCAGCTGGGCTATTACATACTATAGACGGGTGAAGAATACAAGCACCTGACAGATGTGTTCTGTTAGCTTCATTAGGAAAGAAACAAAGAAACTCCTCAATTAATAGCAGTGGAGCCAACGAGAGGGGGGTGGGAGGAATCATAGCCTGTTATTTAAACAGAGTCAGAGAGCCTTTCACTGCTGGCTTAATATGATTCATTAATAAAAAAAACAGCTTTCTGGATGCCCAGTTTAAGTCAAAAGAAATCACTGGCATTTTTTTCCCCACAAAAAAGGAAGGGCAAAATGACAAGCTACAGTTGTTACATTCACGAAGGGGTTGGGAAGGAGGAAGGGCCCCTTAAAACCAGGAGGTTGCTGGTCCCGTTTCCCACATTAAATGCCCCCCCCCCAAAGTCCCATTAAAAGGGCTTTAAGCTGAATGCTTTTCCGGGGTTCTATAACCCAGTTGCCGAGGTCTCAAAAAACAATGATTTACAAACTGCTGTAAATGAACTCTTAAAAAGGGAAGGGATCTGCCCACAAAACCAAAGGCCTTTTCCCCCCCTCAAAGCTATGGAATTCTTCTACAATCATGTTAACTATAATTTGCTGTAGTATTTCTTGAGATAAAGTGGGGTCTCTCGCTTGTTTTGCTCTAAAACGATGCATTATCAAGACACAGGGCAACAGAATATATTTTTTCACTGTGTGTATTGTGTATCTCTGCAGAGGGTTCTATAGGCCATTCCTCTTTTTAAGGAATGGTTAGGGCCCACAGAGTTGGCCTCCTCCAGGTCCCGTCGGCCAAGCAATGTCGCCTGGCGGGCCCTAGGGGGAGAGCCTTCTCTGTGGCAGGCCCCGCGCTCTGGAACCAACTTCCCCCAGAGACCCGAACTATCCCCACTCTGCTGGCCTTCCGAAAAGCTGTCAAAACATGGCTTTTCCTGCAGGCTGGGGGTAGAGCTTAATCCACTCGAGCTCATCCCAAGTATGTATGGTTGTTGAATGGGTATTGGACGATTTTAAATATTGTGTTTTTAATTTTTATATCTGTTTTTAATGTAATATTTATGAATTGGTGTCTTGTATTTTCTCTGTTGTACGCCGCCCTGAGTCCTTCGGGAGTTGGGCGGAATATAAGAACACCATAATAAATAAATAAATAATAAGAGAAAACACAAGACAGAATTGTTGCTTCTCTTCCAAATATGGGAAATGGGAAAATAATATTTTTTTTATTTTCTTTAACAATAACTATCAGATTGTTATAGTTCCAAAACTGCAGAGTGACTGTCATTCGGAAGACCGTAAGAAAACGATGACTTTGACAGAGATATGGAGGAACTGTTACCTACGCCAAAGGAGCTGAAGCATTTTTCTTTAGAACAAAATAGATAAATAAGTGGCTCAGGCTGATACCTCCCTTACAGGTAGTCCTTGACTTACGACCACAACTGATCCCAAAATGTAACGGTCATCTGATTGGGTTTTTTTTTGTGGTCCAGATATTGTAGCTCTACTCTAGTTTTCCATATTGTGTATATTTTAACCTGTTAACATTCCATCCTTCCTTTCCATCAAGAGGTTTAGATAGAATCTGCCTTCATTTAATCTCTTTTAACAGCAACTTTGAGGGGGCTGGAGAAAACCACTGGATCAAAGTCTCTCAGTGAGTTTCCATGCTGAATGGATTTTAACCTGGGTCTTGGCAATCCTGTCCGATACCCTTAACCACTACATCATACTGGCTCTCTCACTATCTACAGGGCCCTACTCACTAAAATGAAAATGAAAACAAGGAACAGGTAATCCCTGGGCTACGAGTGTTCCCTTAGCGAATGTGTGAAGTTACGCAAAAAGCACCCCCTAGCTTTTATGAACACGTCCCGAAACTACAAATCTTGCAATGCCACCACAGTTGTTCGCCCTTACAAACAACCGCAGAGGCTATGCAACATTCGCCCTGCACCTTGCCGGCCAAAATAGAGCTTCTGAGGGTTGGATCCACCCCTCAGAAGCTCTATTTCGGATGGCAACGTGCCGGGCGAGGCCTGCGGAGGCCCTAACCGAGCGTCGGAGGCTGAGAGGCTGGAGTGGAGACTCCTTAATAGAGCTTCACAAGGTAAGTGACCCGGCGTGGCAGGTTGGGTGGGGGAAGAGAAGCAATTGTTGGGAGCATGAAGTAAGTGGGTCGGGGAGACCTTAGGCAGGTGGCTTGTTCCAACACTAGGCCCCCCCATGGCCTTCCCCATCCTGAAATACCTCATGGGCACTTAACGAGCCTCGCATTCAATTAGCAAATGTGTGGGCGAAAAGAGGGAGTGATCCCGTTCAAGATACAAGATTCACTCCCACAAATCCTCAGGTTACGAATGGAATGGGCAGGCTCCATTACATTTGTAACTCGAGGACTACCTGTATTTTGTTTCAAAAGAATCTTGACCAGGAAAATCTTTGTAAGACATAAAAACTCTTAATATAACATGCCATATTTTGATCACTTCCTATATTTACAATGCATATTTGTAGCCTCTACCATGTCTTATTTTTGTTATCCTGTGTCTTTCATCTTTTTATCATCCATACTGCAAATTGTTCTAGCTCTCTTTCCTTGGTATATTTGAACAGTATCTTTCCCAAGCCCCAGTTCTCTGCTTAGAGTCCAGCATCATAACCTTAGGCCTTTTTTATTTATATGTGTTATCAGAGAATTATATTTATTCTCAAATGGCTCAAATGAATGTAGCATTCAAGTGAATTGATAGAAGTAGCTGAGAAAGTACTTTTAAAAAATTATCTTGCCCTTTGTCCCCTTGTTGTTCAGTTTTTCTGTTGCAAATTGCAAAATGTATATCACTCAGATTATGGGGTTTTTCTGGTTAAAAAAATTAATGTCAGATTGATGCCTGAGCTAAATATCAGCCACCACATCCAGAAATATGTGCCTACAAATATGGGTAAGGGGACTAGTTCAATTTAGGAGCAGATTTTTCAAGCAATAAATGTGTATTAAAAAATTTTTTACACATGGGGAAATTCATAAGATCTAACCTTATTTTGCATTTACTTTCTGACTTATGAGCAGACTTATCAGCAGTCTTATCTATACAGCAATCAGCCCACAGCCAGACCTTTGATATTATATTTGAGTTCTTCCACCTCTTTGTACTAATAATTATATTACAGTGTGCACTGTCTAGTAATGTCCATCAATGCAGGTAGTCCTTGCTTAATAACTACAATTGGGACCAGAATCTCAGTCATTGAGCAATGTGGTTGTTATGCGAGACACAGAATGTGTCTGTCTATGTCAGGGGTGTCAAAGTCACGTCGTCACAGCAGCATCACATGACGTATCGGGACTTTCCCCCCCCCCCTTCGTTAAACCGGGTGTGAGCATGGCCAGCATATGAAGTATCCAGTCCATGGGCCGGGAGTTTGACAGCCCTGGTCCAAAGATTGCTTCCCTCAATGCTTCACAATCCCAGCACTCCCAGTTATGGTAGTTAAGCAACTGTGTGCGTTATTAAGTGGACAGAGGCCCAAGTAAAAAGCATGGGGGTACCTATCAGGGGCGGGTTCCAAATTTTTTTACTACCACTCTGTGGGCGTGGCTTATTTTGTTGGTGTGGCTTGCCAGCCATGTGACCAGGTGGGTGTGGCTTCTCAGACTGCTGAAGGGAGGGGAACTGAGATAGGTCCTGCTTCCCCCTCCCCTCAGCAGCTCGAGAAGCCTCGAACGTGCAAAAATGCTTGGATCATCACCGCACGTTCATGGCTTCTCGGACTGCTGAAGGGAGGGGAATGGAGATAGCTCCTGCCCCCCATTCTTTCAGTGTCTCACGCGCTCCCTAAGCCATCCTCCCCTGCTTGGACTCACTGTGGGGTAGGAAGGCAGCGCATGAACAGTGCCTGAAACTCGGCTTCTGGACATGTGCAGAAGAAATTTTTTTAAAAAATTAAATTTGTTTTAAAAAAACTGGCAGCACCCAGGAACCGGCAACCGACTGCACCAGTACTGTGACGTCACCAGCAGGCCACTACCGGTGCTATAGAGTGGACCGCACTGGTAGGAACCCACCACTGGTACCTATGATGTTGATGTGTACTGCAGTTGATGCATGTCATATTTTGATACGTTGAACTTTCCTACGTTCATGCCTCAATGTCCTTTGTTCCCACTGTAATTCTGTCTTCGTATGTTGGATTTCCTTCCCCTGCATGGTAACATCAGCAACTAGATGTCCCAAATATACCATAAATGCCATTTTAGTACTACAAAAGATCCCCAGTTCTTTCTCAATAGCATATTGAATGCCATTTAACTCGAGCCGTTCTATCATCAATCATTTTATCCTGCCTATCCAGGTGGTTTTCTTGGTAAAGCACAGAAACGGTTTATCACAATCTTCTCCCATATAGCAAGAAATGATGGTTTTACTGTTGTCCTTAAAGTGACCATCTGTTTCCAACATCATCTTCTGCCTACTGTAATTGCCTGCTTGTATATTCCTGTGCAATGCCAATGCAATGAAACACTGTGATGTTTCATCGCTTGTGGCATTGTGGTTTATACAGGTTGATGTGTTCCAATTCTTCAGCAATGCAGAATTTAGTTATCTTTACGAGAACACTCATTGAAAAGAAATCTACAAAATGTCATAAGATTAACGTTATTCCAATTTAGTCATTTGTCTAAGGAGACCTACTGAAATCAGCGAGAAAAGTTAGACATGACTCTAAAATCTGAGGCGATCTATACACTTTATGTAACATAAAGGGAAACGAATTCCAGAATGTGAATGTCAAAATGGTATACTAAGAAAATACCATCTTTAAACATGTCATTTAAACATGCTCTGTTTATTGATAGGAACGTACTTCCTTCAATTATGTCACCAGCTTGCCAGTCGAAGCAAGAGTTCCAAAAGAGACATTGCATTCTTTCTGGTCCATTTGTCATGAACAACAATAGTTTGTGATTCTATGCTAATTAATAATCCCCTAGAGGACAGAGCCTACCAAATCCAAGCTAGCCGTGTCTCCAAGGACTTTATTGGCTTTGCAGTGCTTATAGAAATCAATCCCATTATTTTTACTCTAAATACATGCATCTTTAACAAGTGAAAGCATTTAGATGAGGCAGAGTTGCCTTTAATTCTGCTTTTTAACTTACAGGGACAGCATAAATTCCTGTAATTTTAATCTTATTTTCTAGGATTGCCTAATATTAAATGCTGTAAGCAACATTCCAATAGAAGTGCCAATTAAACTCAGTGGGTCTCGATATTCAGTTTGTTGTAAAATCTTAATCTAATAGATAAAATATGTAGTACATAATAATTAATGCTAGCTTCATATGTAAGTGACATTTTGCTTCTCCCATCTAGACGTTAAAGTTAAGGCAAAATAAGAAAAAGAGGAACTATTTAGTTAGACAACAGTGCTTTTTAAAAATTTATTTAAAGGCCAAAAAGCAAAACATTCCAAAAAATCGAATCCAAATGTTTCCATTTAAACTCCCTATTTGTATGATCATTTATACACTCTAATCCAGATACCAACATATGAAGGACCGTCTGTTTTCCAAGCTGCAGAAGAAGAATGATTACTTGATACGATTTAAGAAGAATTCTGGTTTAATTAAAATTCAGCAGCTACATGTCAAGATAACTGATCCTTGAACTTTGTTCCAGGTCCATTATTACCTCTTGCCAAAGTGACCCAAAGTTATGCAGATTCTCCTGCAGAATTCAATGGAGAACATGAGTTATTGTACCGTAGGAGAAGAAGAGGCAGAACATGGGAGCAGCAGAGTCAAGAGATGAATCAGTCTGGAGTCATTACATTGCCACAAGCAATCCCAGTCCAGCCCCCTTTGAATTGTAATGGTGCTGAATGTTAGTTGACTAGATTCTTGCATGTAGGCATGAACAATAAATCTTCAAACTGAAACTTAATGTGTGGTCCTGATTCTTTGCACCTGACAGTTGAAGGATGTTAGCACCACCTCTCTCCTAGAAAAATGAAATATTGAAAAGGAAGAATATGTTTCCCTGGGTGAGAAAAAACATGTTTTAAAGACAAAGCAGCTTCCTGCAGCTCCCTGCCCCTCCCTTTCAGCTCCAGGGTGATGAGATTAAGACCTTCACCCTTAGTACATGATACGATTAGCCCTCTACCCATCTCACCACATGGCACCTGGGAAGATTGCATCAGCCAGCAAGGCTCAAGCAAACTTGGACTCAGGACAGCCTACAGAGTTGCCCCTGCATGGCCCCATGGGAGTCTGACAGCCAATCAGAGTGCATTTCTTGCACAGGAGCAGGAGGCCCCGGGACGGGGCCCAAGAGAGGACATAAAACCAAGGGACTCTCAGCATCTCTGCCTTTTTCTCTTCTTCTTCAACATCTTCGAGGCATGTGATCCCCCTTTTCCCCAGGACCTCAGACCATGTGGTCCTGCTGTCCACCATTAAACCATCTTTCCAAGCAGTCACCATGCTTCCAGTGTCTTTTTCCCCACTTGAAACCGGACCCAGAAGGCTGTTCCTTACAACACAGTCATATAGCTAAAGTTCTGTCATTTTAATGAGAACCAACAGTATGATTCTTCACATGGTACTGCCATTTTAAGAGTTGCATGAACTTTAATAAGTAAACTTTAATAAGTGAATTTCTTGTACCAGAACAGCCTCTGTCTCATGCAAGCACCGCAACTACCAGCTATTCATTAAAGGAACTTCTCCGGACTTGGAGGGGCGTGGCCAACATCGCAGCGCTACGGATGTCTCCTGCGCTCCGTGGGAAACCCCGAATCCCAGCTGTTTGGAGACCTGGAACCGGATTGGAACCAGGTCAGATCTGCCCTGGAGTGACAGTGAAGAAGAGATGCACCAGTCAGTGCCCTGGGGGGCTTGCAAACCCCCCAGGGAGCCGGCACCAGCCTCTTGGCCAGCAGCTGTGGAAGACAATGCTGTCACCATTAGCTGGGACGGCCACGATCGAAACGATTGAAATGGAGAGATCGTGGATTGCCTCGGTGACAAGATCTAAGCGTTTGTGCTGGAGAGTGGTGAAGAAGTGCTGAAGCTGGGTGAGTGTTTGGCCGATTTAATGATAAAAAGAAGAAATTTAAAATTTAAAAGGAGACAAAAGAGACTTTAAAATAGAGTGGGTGGCTATCTAGCAATTGGAAATACCATAGAGAGAGTTAAAGGAACAAGTTTGAAATCCCAAATTTGAGGATGTCTTTATAATTGGACTTGGTGGAAGTTAAAGAGACTGAAAAAGGATAAAGAATTTGAAGAAAATATCTTATAAGTGCTAAGTGGATTTAAAATACTTTGGAGACTTTTGTAAAAGAGTTGTTTTGTTATATTGGGAAACCAGCAATGCCATCTGCTGGTTAAAAGAAAATATTGCAACAGACTGTGGAAAGCTTGAATTTGCTGACAGCTGGAGACTTACCTTGCTCATAAGAAGATAACTAGGAGCTTGAAAGGACTTGAAAGCAGTGTGTGTTGTGCTGTTGTGTTTGATGGTGCACTGTTTTGGTGATAGAAGATAAGAGGATTTTGAATTGGATTGGACTGAAATACAAAGAGATTATATGGATTTAAGATGCAAGTTAAAAAAATCTGTGAACTTTGTGAATTGTGAACTTGACAATATGGAGGCGTGTATCTATGAAGAATTGACTGAGATGTTAAAATACATCTATGAAGATATAAAAACTTACCTTTTGGAAATCAGAGGGGAAAAGAAAATAGAAATAAAGCTGGATCATAAAGAACACTTAGAATTTACAATGGTGGAAAATGAAAATGAAGAAAATGAAGAACAAGGAGATTACACAGATGAAAAAGGAACTGAAAATAAAAAACAGAATGATGATTACACTGGGATTTAAACTGATAAGAAAAGAGTAAGAGGGGAGCATTGGTATAACAAGAAGCAATTAAAAAATAAGGGGGGTAATCAGGAGAAGTGACTAGGACGAATTGAGAGCAGACTTACACAAATAATATACTCAAAAGGAAGAAAAGGAATTTGGAAAAAAAGAAGTTATTGGCATAAAAATAAAAGAAAGAAAAAGAAAAACTTAAGAGAAGGGGTTGGAAGGGAAAAACCTACAAGAAGGGGAATTTTTGAGAGACCAAAAGAGAATGGATGAAAAGGGGAAGGTCAATAGAAAGGAAGAGGGGTCAGATAATTGTGTATAATTAAGTAGGGTATAAAGTTCTTATATAAGATTGACTTGGTTTTATTGGGTGTACCAAAACCACTTATAAAATGTGACAGGATTAGTGGCTGACTGAGATAAATGGGTAGTGGAAACAGAGCCAGCGAATTATGAAATCATATATAGCAGGGGTGTCAAACTCAAGGCCCGGGGGCCGGATCCGGCCCATGGGGTGCTCCAGGGGCCACCCTGGAAATAGTGAAGGACTGGCCCGCAGTGCCTCTGCCAGCAAAAATAAAGCTCTCCGCATGCAGCACTCCCAAGCCCCATTTTTGCTGGCAGAGGGTTGCAGGAGGCTGTCGCAGCTGAAAATGGAGCTTGGGAGCCTGTTTTCTCTGGCAGAGTGCTTGGGCTGCCACAGGCGCCCCTGACACAAGTGACATCAAGCTGGCCATACCCACTCTGGCCACGCCCATTCCACACCCCCGAGCTCAAACACAACCCTGATGTGGCCTTCAATGAAATCGAGTTTGACACTCCTGTTATATAGTATGATTTCATAAAGGTGAGCCAAATGATCGGGAGAGATGGCTGGCCTATTTGTGCTCTGTGCACAGGACTATTCAATCCTTCAGAAGGTGCTTAATTCCCTGCCTTTTTTGCTAATGCAAGAAGGCCTGCAGCATGCTCCAAAATTCACCTTTATCTTTTAGAAACAATCCAAAAGATTCTTCACAGAGCCCAAAGTGGAGTCAGGGAGTTATTCCTAAGCATTGAGATGGCCTGTAGTGTAAAAACAATATATTTATTTTATTTATTTATTTTATTTATTTATTTGTCAAACATGTATAGGATAGTAGTAGTTTGTATAAACATAAGTAAAAAGTAACGACAAAAGAGGACAATAGGACAGTAGGACAGGGACGGTAGGCACAGTGGTGCGCTTATGCATGGCCCTTACAGACCTCTTAGAAACGGGGAGAGGTTGACTGTAGACAGTCTAAGGTTAAAGTTTTTGGGGTTTGGGGAAGAAACCACAGAGTCAGGTAGTGCATTCCAGGCATTGATCACTCTGTTGCTGAAGTTGTATTTTCTGCAGTCGAGTTTGGAGCGCTTTACATTTAGTTTGAATCTATTACGTGCTTGTGTATTGTTGCGGTTGAAGCTGAAGTACTTTACTTATGAAAACTTAAAAAATGACTTGGAGGAAGGAACATTCTTGCAGTTGATCATTAAAAAGAAAAAAAAGAACAAGTTGTTGATAAATAACCCAAAAAAAACTCTTAGTCCTAGATTAACCTGGAATATCTGATAAAGGATCAGTTTGCTTTCACAATCCATAAACTTCAATTGTCATGCAAAGATTTCAAGTTTATACTAACAGTTCACTGTAGCGTATGTCAGATAATAGACTAAGAAAGTAAACACTGGCCAGCAAATATTTAAAAAATAATGACAAATGGCCCTTGCAAAAGGCAATACTGCTAGATCCAAATGAATGATGTTATCCACCAAATTTTCTTATCTTTTCTTCCCATGTTAAGCTGATTCTTCCCCCCCCCCCATCTACCTCCTTTTATCTGGTTGACTCAACTTATTTCCCCAGATGTCTTTTCACTAGCTTACCCTAATATGGATTTAGAGGCATGAATGTTGCTTGAGGAACAGAAGAAATTGAAGTCACCTAGAAAGAATTCAGAAAAGAACAGGAAAAAATAAGACCGCAATTGCACAGGTGGAGTTCCTTTAACAAAAATGAAGAAAGCATTCCAGTTATTTATACAATCTCATACAATTCTATTCCAACAGTGAAATGCACTTGCTTTCAAAATGTATTATAGTCTGCAGTACTTTGACACAAATGAATTAGTTCCAGATTAAATACTACTTTATAATTTCTCTGCAACAATATCAGAGTTTATGATGTAGTTCTAAAATGCAACAAATATCCTGAAATGTTGATCAGCTGATGAATGGATTTGGAGAAGCTATCTCTATAAAATTTGGAATATCCATCACCCACAATAAACAAATATTTGGATTTGTTTATTGCAGATAGGCAAAATCAAAAATTCTGCAGTTCTATATTCCAGTGTAAATATTAAAAATTGTTTACTGTTTCTTATATCTACATAATCTAATTTGAGGTGCTGAAAAATAATGTTTTTATTGTTATTAAAGACATATGAACAAGTAGAGATTTTTTTTAATGGTTTCATATCAGCCTGGAAGCAAGAATAATCTTCTTGAATGAACTTCAATGAATCTTCTAACACCTTATTTTATTTAACATGCTTACAAATAGCTTCTTCTATGTAGATTTGCAGGTGGAACAAAGCTGAGAAAAGCAGGTAACACTCAAGTCTCAAAAAGGATTTTGACACAGTTGATTGTTACATTGAAAATAAAAAGACAGAATTCAACATGGATGGCTATAAAGACTGGCATTAGGTTTTAGAAGTTAATCAAAACTAAGCACAGATAGCACATGAGACCAACATGGCTTAGCAGTACAAGTGAAAAGGGTTTACACACTACTTAATTTCCCACAAATGAATATAAACTGGCAGACCAAATGAAGCTGAGTTATTCCATTCTTTGTCAGCACCAATGGATGTAAATTGTTGTGAAAGTTAAAACAGGAAGAATCTCCCTATCAAGGTAACATAACAATAGAATGAACTACCTTAATAGATGAAGGCTTTTTCTTCATGGGAAATATTTAAGTCCAGACCAGGTAGTCAAGCGTACCTGATGTAGTAGCTTGCAGGATGGAGCAATGAATTAAATTTGTGTTTCTCAACATATCAAATCCTGCTCCTGTCAACAGTGGTGTCCCTCAAGGCAGTGTTCTAGGACCAACACTCTTCATACTCTACATAAACGATCTTTGTGATCATATTATAAGCAACTGCATTCTCTTTGCTGATGATGTTAAACTATTTAACACCACCGACAATGTTGCTACCCTTCAAAAAGACCTTGATCATGTAGCAGAATGGTCAAACAACTGGCAACTTCAAATCTCAACCAACAAATGCTCTGTCTTACACATTGGCAAAAAAAATCAGAATACAAAATACAAACTTGGAGATATAAAGAGAAGTAGTGTTGATATGTATTAGATGGATGGAGATAATATAATCGTATTTTCTTCTTCTCCTTTTTTATTGTTGTTTCTTCTTTTCTTCTTTCTTTTCTTAAAAGGAAAGAGGGAAAAAAAATTTTCTTTTTTCTTTTTTTTTAATAATTTTTTAAGAATTGGAAATTTTTAATTTTTAATTAAAACTATTAAGTTATAAATTACTACAATTAGATTTTAAAATTTGTTTTAAAGGAAGGATTTTTTTTCTTTTCATTTGTTTTAGGTTTTTGGTTTTTCTCTCTCTCTTCTAGATTTTTACTATTATTATTATTGTTATTATTATTATCATTACTATTGTTATTATTTTTATTGTTATTATTATTGTTATTATTATTATTAATATTAACATTACCTTTAAGGATATCTTTTTATTATGAATTAACAAGTTGTTGAACAATAATATTATGTGGTTATGATGAAATTCAAAAGCTTTATTATTTAATATGTAGACATGTAATATTTTTTTATTTGAGCTAATAAGTTGTTGTATAATAATGTTGTTATGTGAAATTTAAAGATATTATTATTTAATATTTTTTATTATGAATTAAAGTTGTTGTATAATAATATTATGTTATGATGAAATTTAAAAGTTTTATTATTTAATATGTAGACATGTAATACTTTTTTAGTTTTACTTGAGTTAATAAGTTGCTCTAGAATAATATGTTGTTATGATGAAATTTAAAGGTATTATTATTTAATATCTTGATATTATCTATGTAAAATTTTCTTGGTTTCAGTTAATCATGAGATTATTATTATCATTAACGTTTTTTTTAAAAGATTTAGTATTATTAATAATTTTTATAGATCTAGAAAGTTGATTGAAAAGAGGAGGGAGAAACTGTTTTCCTTCCTTTGTATAACCCAGATTATATATATTAATATATTTTTATTTTTTATTTTTTAGAATTATATGGGAAATAATATAAAGTATAGAAATTTAATGATGTTAGCAATGTGTAATTTGGAGTTGAGGGGTTTTTCTTTTTTCTTTTTTCTTTTTTCTTCTGTAATTACTGATATTATGCCCTGTGTTCTCTCTGGGAAGTCCGGGGGGGAGGGGGGGAGGGGAGGGGGTGGGGTGGGGAGAAAAATTAAAAAATGTTTGTACTCTGTACTAATAAAACTTTTTCAATAAAAAAAATACAAACTTGGAGGAAACGAACTTGTAGATGACCCTCACTCTATCAAAGACCTTGGAATACTCATATCCAACGACCTAAGTGCTAGAGCCCACTGTAACAACATTGCCAAAAAGGCACTAAGAGTTGTTAATCTAATCTTGTGTAGCTTCTTCTCTGGCAACATTACATTGCTAACCAGAGCATACAAAACATTTGTTAGACCAATTTTGGAATACAGCTCACCTGTCTGGAACCCGCACTGCATATCAGACATAAATACAATTGAGAGAGTCCAGAAATATTTCACAAGAAGAGTCCTTCACTCCTCCGCTCACAACAAGACACCTTATTCCACCAGACTTGAAATACTGGGATTAGACAATTTACAACTACGTCGCCTCCGATCTGATCTAAATGTAGTTCATAAAATCATATACCAAAATGTCCTTCCTGTTAATGACTACTTCAGCTTCAACCGCAGCAATACACGAGCACGTAATAGATTCAAACTAAATGTAAACCACTCCAAACTCGACTGCAGAAAATACGACTTCAGCAACAGAGTGATCAATGCCTGGAATGCACTACCTGACTCTGTGGTTTCTTCCCCAAACCCCAAAAACTTTAACCTTAGACTGTCTACAGTCGACTTCTCCTCGTTTCTAAGAGGTCTGTAAGGGGCGTGCATAAGCGCACCATTGTGCCTACCGTCCCTGTCCTACTGTTCTATTGTCCTCTTTTATCGTTACTTTTTACTTATGTTTATACAAACTACTACTATCCTATACATGTTTGACAAATAAATAAATATAAATAAATAAATAAAACTTAAAGCTGTTGGACTTCAACTCGCAAAACTCCCCACGAATTCTGGGAGTTAAAGTCCAGACAGCTTAAAGTTGCCAAGGTTGAGAAATACTGAATGAGATGGTTTCTAATGGCTCTTTCAAGTCAGTGGTTCTATTATTCAAACCAAATTTAATGGAATCCTAACAGGCTTTATTTCCCAATTCAGATAATAGAGCTATTAGTGATCTAATTAAACCTACTCCTTCAGTTAAGTCTGCTAAAATTTCACATACTTTTTGAAAAAGTGAAATCCGTTTTGTAAGTAATAGAGTCACAATTTATTTTTCTCTTAGTTTAAATGTGATGTATATTTTAATATTATATGGTGACTTTTGGCCCTACCTACCTCATAGGGTCATTGTAAAGAAATATAGGAAGATGGAGCACTATATGTGTGCTTTGAATTCCTAAAGATAGTTGGGATATGCATGGGCATGCATGTTTGTGTGCCAAAGAAAGGGAAATAAAAGCAATAAAAATATTCAGACCTTTCTTTATTCACCAGAAATTCATTGCTTCCTTAATAGTCACAAGATGGGTCAATTCCTTTGCTCCTGGGCTGGAGAGGGAGTGAAGGATCATGAGAGTGGCTGGGAAACTGTCACGAAAAATTAAGATCATGTGACTGCAGTAGCAACTCAGCAGTGCAATAGCCATCAGTAGCACTGAAGCAGCCATAACTTTCCTAGATGTCATTCCTTTGGGAATCATGGATCCCAGATTTGGACATATTCTATAAATTTCAGGCTCAAAAATCATTGCCCTTCGATGCATCCTTTCACCCAGATGGAGATCATGATAATGAGAGTTTTAGTAGTATATAGATGTTCTCATGATGTTTTCTTCTTCTCATTTCCAGTTCACAACTCAGGTGGTGTAAAGTAGTCCCTTTTTCAAAGCAGTGTTTTCTCTCTTCGGATACAGTTTTGGACATCCTTCATTCATAGTGGGGATACTGCAGGGGTGGGTTCCTCCCGGTTTGAACCTGATTGCCCGAACTGGTAGCGACCCACTGGTGACGTCACTGTCAGTGCCGGTCCGTGCGCGCCGCCATCTTTTGGGGGGGTTGTGCACATTTTTCCCCTGCTGCGGCTTGAAAAAGGGCCCGCCCGCCCGCGGGTGAATTCTGACCTTTATTTCTTCGCCGAAGCACAGCTGATGAGCTCCTAGCTGTGTTTCGGGCTCATTCCTGCTTCTGAGTATGCGCAGAAGCCAAATCACACAAGGGAACGAGCACACGCATGAACGGAGCCAGTGCGCACACGCAAAACGTCGTGATGCGAACCGGTGGCGAAGGTAAGTGGAACCCACCCCTGGGATGCTGATGTGGTTATTAATAGTAAAGAGTGCTAGACTTGTTTCTTTAAATATGGATGCGGTGTTTTAGATTCGTATTTAAAAGAAAAGACAAGTCTCTTTGGAAAATGCTAGTCCTGTCTATCAGTTTAAACCGGGAAAAACCCGCTGCCTACCAACCATATATTGCTGTTTCTGTCACCAATGAACACAATAGAAGTTTTCTGCTAATTGTGTTGACGGCGAGTTTTGCCTGATTATATTTTTTAAAGTTTCCATTCTATAACTTCTCTGTCAGGCCAGCTTTTCATATGAAAAAGCTTTAGGGAAAGACCAACCAATGTAAAAGCGGGCCAAAAAACAACCACTTTTATTTCCTTTGAATGATTTCTTTTATCAGAAGGGAACAGAAACAGAAGGGTGCATAAAAAGATTCTTTCCATCTCATACCTCTTTCATTGTCGCTACTTCTTTCTTATCTTTCCAAGAATGAGGAATGAAATAAACTGCTTTCTCTTTGGGGCCTCTGTATTTCTATTTTACCTTCCCTCTTGCTCTCCACGTGTGGAAGGAAGAAACAAGAAAAAAAAAGTATCGGTACTTGTGGGACAAAAAAAGAGGGTGGGAGCTTCTCTCTTAGGGACTTAGGAACTATATCATCAATATTGGGGAGTTTCAAACTTTTTGTAATGATATCTACAAGTGACCTTGGGAGACAGGAGGAAAAGCTGTGGACTGGACAACTGGTGTTTGAAATATATCTCAGGCCACAGAAGGAGGAGAAGCATGGGAAATGTTTCCGAAGGGATCGTCTCCAATTTTCCTTCTGAAACATTTCCCACTCCTTCCCTCCTTCTGGGGATTGAGGCAGTGGTGGGTTCCTACCGGTGCTGTCCAGTGCTCCGTTCCGGTAGGGGCCCGCTGATTGCGTAATGTCAGTGCGATGGCTCCGGTGCTATCTTTGCCGGTCCGTGCATGCCGCCATCTTTTTTTTGAAATTTTTCACGGTTTTTGGCTCTCTGTGCGTGAACGGAAGTAAAATTGCACAACATCGCGATGCGTACTGGTAGGAGAAGGTAAGAGGAACCCGCCCCTGGATTGAGATATCTTTTACACACTGGTTGTCCAGTTTGCAGCTCTCCCTCCCATCTCCCAAGGTCATTTGCACATACTGTATCATTATAAAAAGTTTGAAAGTCCTTGATAATGATATAGCTCAGTGATGGCGAACCTTTTCTCTCTCGGGTGCCGAAAGCATGTGCGTGCGCACTATCATGCACATGCGAGTGCCCACACCCATAATTCAATGCCTAGGGAGGGCAAAAACGGCCTCCCCCGCCCCCGCAGAGGTCCTCTGGAGGCCGGAAACGGCCTGTTTCCCAACTTCCGGAGGGCCCAGTAGGCCTGTTTTCCCCCTCCCCAGGCTCCAGAGGCTTCCCTGGAGCCTGGGGAGGGCAAAAACACCCCCCGGAGGCCCCCCAGAAGTCTAAAATGTCCTCCCAAAGCCTCCGTGTGTGCCAAAAATCAGTTGGCTGGCATGCACATGCACGCTGGAGCTGAGCTAGGGCAACAGCTCGCGTGCCGGCAGATATGGCTCCGCGTGCCACCTGTGGCACGCGTGCCATAGGTTCGCCATCACTGATATAGCTCCTAGGTCCCTAGGAGAAAAACCCCTCCCATCTTTTTTTGTGATCTCATTACACTTTTTTAGGCCATGAAACTTATTAGGATTTTTTTTTAATTTCCAGAATTCTTGATCAAGAGGCAAAGCTGTAGTGGTAATGTAGTCTTTCCTAGAACCCATCAAGTTCTTGTAGTTGAAAACCTGTCCTATGTCCCCAGGTTTAGAATCCAAACTAGTCTTACCAAATCACTCCTCTCCTCTAATAGCCACTATTAAAACTTACCCATCGAGGAAACCTCTGCTCGGAGATGTGGAATTGCTTTCTAGTCAAGAAACAGTCATGAGTCAGTAAGCACTTTCCTTGAATAAAAATGTCAAACTTTGAAGTCCTCTATATCACTTCTTATAGCGGTGTAAATGGGGCTTTATATCACTAGAAGGAAGAGAAAACTAGTTTGCTAAAGAGACTTGGCACTCATTTCTAGGCCTAAAAATGTCCAAGATGATAGACTAAGGTGGTTCACATTTTATAGCAAGAGGAGACTCTGACTCATTTTTATCTACTGGGCAGTGTCTTAAACAGAGAGCGTGTCTCTCCCTGAGACCATTCTCCTCTTTGCTTGTGCACAATCACCCATTCATTTGCTCATTCTCCTGGCTACGTTTCTTCACCTGCCTCGATAAGCTTTCTTACACAATGTCCTTGGAGATATATTGCAAACAGTTTAATTTTCCTGGATTCATACAAGATGCTACCACTACAGCATTAACCATTTGTGCTTTGCCATTGGCAAACATACGCAGAGAACATGGGATCAATGTTTCTGTACGAAGGATGAACATGGGGGAAAAAATCTATATACCGTATTTATCGGCGTATAACACGCAGTTTTAAAACTAAAATTACAAGCCAAAACTCTACCTGCGTGTTATACGCCGATCCCAGCTGATTCACCGCTCTGGGGGCAGCTCAAAAACGGGCGGGCGCATCCCTGCTGTTCTCCGGCCAAGCGGCCGAAGGAGCCCTGGAGCCCTGACGCCGCCCTGCATCTCGGTCTCTTGGGGCTTGTCCGGCAGCCTGCTGGGAAGGCTGCGACGCAGGGAGGGAAGGAGCTGCTATTGCCGCTCCGGCATGTCTCTGTGGCTGACCGGGGAGCCGCGTCCTTGTTAACAATGGAGAAGCTGCGCGGAGCAGAGGCGCCTGGCGAGCGAGGTGAGTGGCTACATCGGCTGCAGGCTCCTGCCCGCGTCTCCCGCCCGCCCGCCTCTCATTCTTTTAAATGCTAAGGCAAGAGGTGGGCAAGCGGGCGGGAGACGCGGGCAGGAGCCTGCCGCCGATGCAGCCACTCGCCTCGCTCGCCAGGCGCCTCTGCTCCGCGCAGCTTCTCCATTGTTAACAAGGACGCGGCTCCCCGGTCAGCCACAGAGACATGCCGGAGCGGCAATAGCAGCTCCTTCCCTCCGTGCGTCACAGCCTTCCCAGCAGGCTGCCGGACAAGCCCCAAGGGACCGAGATGCAGGGCGGTGTCAGGGCTCCAGGGCTCCTTCGCCGCTTGGCCGGAGAACAGCAGGGATGCTGCCACGGTCGGGGACTCAGTCGGGTGGCTGCAGCCCCGCGGGAGACGGCAACAGAGGTTCCTTCTTTCTCCTACAGGGAGAAAGACAGAAGGAAGGAAGGAAGGAAGGAAGGAAGGAAGGAAGGAAGGAAGGAAGGAAGGAAGGAAGGAAGAAGAAGAAGACGGACGGACAGAAAGAAAGAAAGAAAGAAAGAAAGAAAGAAAGAAAGAAAGAAAGAAAGAAAGAAAGAAAGAAAGAAAGAAAGAAAGAAAAAGAAGTTAGGAAGGAAGACAGACAGAAAGAAAGAAAGAAAAAGAAAGAAAGACAGACAGACAGACAGAAAGAAAGAAAGAAAGAAAGAAAGAAAGAAAGAAAGAAAGAAAGAAAGAAAAAGAAAGAAGTTAGAAAGGAAGGAAGACAGAAAGAAAGAAAAAGAGATGTTAGGAAGGAAGGAAAGAAGAAGAAAGAAGACAGACAGACAGACAGAAAGAAAGAAAGAAGTTAGGAAGGAAGGAAGACAGACAGAAAAAAAGAAAGAAAGAAAGACAGAAAGAAAGAAAGAAAGAAGGAAAAAACAAAGAAAGAAAGAAAGAAAGAAAGAAAGAAAGAAAGAAAGAAAGAAAGAAAGAAAGAAAGAAAGATGGTAGGAAAGTGAAGATGAAGAATTTTTTGGTTTCCCAGAAAGCAATTCTTTTTTCATTCAAAGAGGTGCTTTTTCATTTCATATTTGCCTTATAAGAGGAGTTAATGTTATAGTTCATGTTATAATGTTATAAATATGAATCCAACATTAAGTTCAGACATTCCAAGTCATTTATTTTTAATTAAAAAAAATTTTACTCAAATTTTATTGTTAAAATGGGGGTGCGTGTTATACGCCGGTGCGTATTATACGCCGATAAATACGGTACATATCCAAATGTTTGAAGACCAGCTCTATTAACCCAAATGAAGGTTTCAAAACCAAGATGCATGTTTGTCATGATTTTAGCATGATTTTGATTCAAACTGTGAATCTCAAGTACAGAATACTTTGCAATCCAATTCCGAACTCACAGTGGGACTCATGGTCAAGTCAATATTCATATATCTGCAGCCTTCAAGAGGTATGGAACAATATTTATATGGACAAACATAGAAGTTTTGGGTTTGATTCTTGATGGTGGCGGCCACAACAGTTTCGTTTTCAGCTGTTCTCAAGCCTCCATGAACAAAGCAAATATTCAAGCCCAGCTTTGGGAGGCCCTGAGAATGTGTCTTACCCATACCTGCTTTGATATTTTTCCTTTGCAAATGTTTCTTTTACTTTTATTCAGAATACAATGCTCTTTTCTATGGCCATACCAGGGGCGGGTTCCTAATTTTATTACTACCACTCTGTGGGCGTGGCTTATTTTGTGGGTGTGGCTTGCCAGCCATGTGACTGGGTGGGCGTGGCTTCTTGGACTGCTGAAGGGAGGGGAACTGAGATAGGTCCTTCTGCCCATTCCCCCTCCCCTTAGCAGCTCGAGAAGCCTTAAACGTGCAAAAATGCCTAGGATCATCACCGCGCGTTCGTGGCTTCTCAGACTGCTGAAGGGAGGGGAATGTAGATAGCTCCTGCCGCCCGTTCTTTCAGCATCTCACACGCTCCCTCAGCCATCCTCCCCAGCTTGGACTCACTGTGGGGTAGGAAGGCAGCGCATGAGCAGTGCTGGAAACTCGGCTTCTGGGCATGCGCAGAAGAAAATTTAAAAAAAAATAATTTTTTTTTAAAAAATGGCGGTGCCCAGGCACTGGCAACCGACCGCACCAGTACTGTGACATCACCAGCGGGCCGCTACCGGTGCTATAGAGTAGACCGCACTGGTAGGAACCAACCACTGGGCCATATTCACCTATTATTGGATGCTTTCATTCTTGTGATGTAACTAGACAGAAGACTATTTCTAAACTAATCAACTTTTGCTTTGATACTCTTTGTTATGCTAACTATAACAGTAAATACAAGCTATTTTTCCAAGTTCCCTCTTTTCATAGGGAGACCCCACTTTTATTAGAGGACTCTAATAAATTGTTTTTAAATGATCTTCCAACTCGGCTGCTTATTGGAAAAAGTAAGCCGAGGCAGAATCTAGAGCCAGATTTGGCCATCATATAACTCTTCATCATGAAACCAGTGGTGGGATTCAAATTTTTTTACTACTGGTTCTGTGTGTGTGGCTTGGTGGGTGTGGTGTGGTGTGGCTTGGTGGGCGTGGCTTGGTGGGCAAGGCAGGGGAAGGATACTGCAAAATCCCCATTCCCTCCCCACTCCAGGGGAAGGATACTGCAAAATCCCCATTCCCTCCCCACTCCTGGGGATGGATACTGCAAAATCCCCATTCCCTCCCCACTCCTGGGGATGGATACTGCAAAATCCCCATTCTCTCCCCACTCCTGGGGGAAGGATACTGCAAAATCCCCATTCCCTCCCCACTCCTGGGGATGGATACTGCAAAATCCCCATTCTCTCCCCACTCCAGGGGAAGGATACTGCAAAATCCCCATTCCCTCCCCACTCCAGGGGAAGGATACTGCAAAATCCCCATTCCCTCCCCACTCCTGGGGATGGATACTGCAAAATCCCCATTCTCTCCCCACTCCTGGGGAAGGATACTGCAAAATCCCCATTCCCTCCCCACTCCTGGGGATGGATACTGCAAAATCCCCATTCTCTCCCCACTCCTGGGGGAAGGATACTGCAAAATCCCCATTCCCTCCCCACTCCTGGGGATGGATACTGCAAAATCCCCATTCTCTCCCCACTCCAGGGGAAGGATACTGCAAAATCCCCATTCCCTCCCCACTCCTGGGGATGGATACTGCAAAATCCCCATTCTCTCCCCACTCCTGGGGGAAGGATACTGCAAAATCTCCATTTCCTCTCCACTCTAGGGGAAGGATACTGAAAAATCTCCATTCCCTCCCCACTCCAGGGGAAGGATACTGCAAAATCCCCATTCCCTCCCCACTCCTGGGGATGGATACTGCAAAATCCCCATTCTCTCCCCACTCCTGGGGAAGGATACTGCAAAATCCCCATTCCCTCCCCACTCCTGGGGATGGATACTGCAAAATCCCCATTCTCTCCCCACTCCAGGGGAAGGATACTGCAAAATCCCCATTCCCTCCCCACTCCTGGGGATGGATACTGCAAAATCCCCATTCTCTCCCCACTCCTGGGGGAAGGATACTGCAAAATCTCCATTTCCTCTCCACTCTAGGGGAAGGATACTGCAAAATCCCCATTCCCTCCCCACTCCAGGGGAAGGATACTGCAAAATCCCCATTCCCTCCCCACTCCTGGGGATGGATACTGCAAAATCCCCATTCTCTCCCCACTCCTGGGGAAGGATACTGCAAAATCCCCATTCCCTCCCCACTCCTGGGGATGGATACTGCAAAATCCCCATTCTCTCCCCACTCCAGGGGAAGGATACTGCAAAATCCCCATTCCCTCCCCACTCCTGGGGATGGATACTGCAAAATCCCCATTCTCTCCCCACTCCTGGGGGAAGGATACTGCAAAATCTCCATTTCCTCTCCACTCTAGGGGAAGGATACTGCAAAATCCCCATTCCCTCCCCACTCCTGGGGATGGATACTGCAAAATCCCCATTCTCTCCCCACTCCTGGGGAAGGATACTGCAAAATCCCCATTCCCTCCCCACTCCTGGGGATGGATACTGCAAAATCCCCATTCTCTCCCCACTCCAGGGGAAGGATACTGCAAAATCTCCATTCTCTCCCCACTCCTGGGGGAAGGATACTGCAAAATCCCCATTCCCTCCCCACTCCTGGGGGAAGGATACTGAAAAATCCCCATTCCCTCCCCACTCCTGGGGGAAGGATACTGAAAAATCCCCATTCTCTCCCCACTCCTGGGGAAGGATACTGCAAAATCCCCATTCCCTCCCCACTCCTGGGGATGGATACTGCAAAATCCCCATTCTCTCCCCACTCCAGGGGAAGGATACTGCAAAATCTCCATTCTCTCCCCACTCCTGGGGGAAGGATACTGCAAAATCCCCATTCCCTCCCCACTCCTGGGGGAAGGATACTGAAAAATCTCCATTCCCTCCCCACCCCGGTAACCTGCTTTCCAGCTCCATTCTCCTGTGCAGGGCAACAAAAGAAGACCCAGCCAATCAGCTGGGACTCAGGAGGCAGAGAATAGATGGGGCGGGGCCAGCCAGAGGTGGTATTTGCTGTTTCTCTGAACTACTCAAAATTTCTGCTACCGGTTCGGGAGAACAGGTCAAAACTAGCTGAATACCACCTCTGCATGAAACCCATCACTGGAAAATATTTCCAAACCTGTTCCTTCAGCTGCAAAAACAACCCCATTTAAACGTGCGGAGATATGATTATAATCACTACATAATATAAAATCAAGTGAAGTGCAAATATTTTCTTGATCAGTTGGTTTAGACTGCAGTCCTTTGTGCAATTATCCCTTACACATTTAGAGTAATTGGCTTTGTTCTCTTTGGGGCTAATGGAATTGGTGTCAACTAGACTTACATCTGAATAAGCATGCAGAGGCCAGGCTGCATAAATCACAGTGCTTTTGCTGTGTACCTTGGCAAAAGGAAAATGGAAAAAGAAAAGAAAGGAAAAGTATGTAAGAAAACATTACTCACAACACAACCCTTTTTAATGGCAGATTAAGCCATTTTCTTTCTTGCAGGTGTGATTTTCACATACATTTTTGCCACAGAAGCTATCAACAGGGTTTTTTTGGGGGGGGGGGCTTTTCTAAGGTCCTCCCAACCTTACAGGAAAGTCAGTAAAACAAATCTCCCCCAAGAAACAAGTGAAAATATAGCTGCTTTGACAACTGACGAGGTTATTGTCTCGAGCGTGATCTGTGCCCATCAGAGTGTTGCTGGTTTTGTGTGGGGTGCGTTGCACGTCTTCGTTTTAACAGAGTAGCCTGTCAGTGTCCCATTTTTCAATGATGCAAGTCTCCCCCCACTCCCCAAAAAAACCCCCGATAACACTCTAAATAACAGGTGAGTGACTCCTGGTAAGAAGGAGATTGTCTGACCTCATTGTTTGCCTTTTCTCTCTGCCTCTTTGTTCTTCACAAATAAAGGTTTTTTAATAAACTGAAAGGTCCTTCGCTCCTGCCTGATGATAAAATGAAAGGAACCAGTGAGGTATGGTACAACGAGGCAGGGAAAAAAGAGGAGCTCATCAGAAAATAACAAAGGTGCAAGTTAAAGATAAGGCAGCTGTCAGAGATTAATCCTGCTTCCCTGATTGTTTTCTTTAATACCAAGGCCTGCAATAGCAAGCGATAAGTTTGCTGAGTAATTTGGTTTTGGGTGAGGAAATAAAATTCAGGTAAGAGTCATAATTGATTTCCCTTTTCTTTAGTTTTATACACATTAAACAAGCAGACAGAAAACATCCTGTTTTGACTATAGGTCTCCTTTCCTCCCCTGTTCCTTTCTCCTAGACAAGTTCTCACACTTCTTCTCAAGGCCCTGTTGAAGGTGAGAGAGGGTTGTGCACCTCGCACAGTCCAGGCCGGGCTTAATGGAATTAAACTTTTCCATCTTCAGGAAAATATCACCCGGCTTTTCCTTCGTGGGTTTGGAAGAACGCTATTGCAGGGCCACAGGAAAAAAGAAGGAGCGGAAAGGAATACAAATCCCATTTGCAGGCAAGCTTTTAGGTGGCCTGGAAGCGTCCAGCCTCTCTATAGAACAGACAAGGACTGGATACAATGGAGCTACTTCTGACCTATCTAATGTCTGCCCCATAGTGTCCGGCAAACAATAACACACAGTTGTGCCATTGTCCTCAAAGTGCCATGTCTGCTTACATCTGGCTTGTAGAAACCAACATTGTCTCTCTCACTGATATGCACACACAGAGACTCATTGAATGAGCGGGTCAGTCTGTGAAGTTCCAAGCGGTCACTGCTACTCAAACTTAGTCTTCACCTGGACCTACTCCTCCAAAATTCAGGTCTACTCTGAAGAGAGGCAACAGTGCCTTATGGACTCCTTCCATTGATTGAGACAGTGACATATATCCAAATGTCTGCCAAAAGGGGACAGAAGTTTATTCCTGCCTCTTTATTTTGACTCCCAGTGAAGCTCCCAGGGTTACAGAAGCAAAAACAGCAAGTGACCCGTACCAAAAGCTAGCATGAGAGTCACAAAAGCTCTAGGTGTCATCTAGAACTGCCATCTCACGCCTGTGCTTGCTATCACTTGATGCCAATCTGCCCTGAACTCTGGGGGGAGGGAGCTAGATGAGAGGAAGGACAGTTCAGTATTCACCTTACCTTCTGGAAATACAGCTTCAAGGTCAGATGGCTAGGAATGGCATGCAGCTGCACACTGGCCAGCCCAAAGTTGAGACCATTCCCAAAACACCGCATTCAAATATAATTGGACAATGAGAGACCAGCAGGGAGAAGTGCCTCAGGGCAGGGGGAGCAGAGGTGGTATTCAGCCAGTTCGGACCAGTTCGGGTGAATCAGTAGCGCCATTTTGAGCAGTTCGGAGAACCAGCAAATACCACCTCTGGTTGGCCCTGCCCTTCCGCCCCCGCCATTCCCCATCCTATATTCCCCCTCTTTTTTTTTAGTTCAGCTGATTCACATGGCAGAGCGGATTGCCGCACCTCAGCTGAGCTAAACAGCAGCTCAGATCACCAGCACTGACACTGAGGACGGTTTTTGAGTGCTGCCATGTTTTCAAGCCGTGCGTGCGATCAAAGCACATACGCAGACTGTTGCGCACATGCGTGGATGAAGTGCATATGAGCGAAGCGAGCAGGCGTGCACACATGCTCACATTTTTGGTGCTGCTGGGCGAACCGGTAGGTAAATTATGTGAATCCCACCCCTGGTGGGGAGTCATACTTGGATATTTTGGCATGTGGATTTCAGTTCTGGCTTTGCTTTATTGTATTTCATTTGACCTTTAGTAAAGTATACCTTTCTCAACAAATGAAATCAAGGATCGTTCTTGCTTAAAGGTACAAGTTGAGGCAGGACTCACACTGGGTCAGTCTGAGCTTTCTCCTTGGGATAAAATGGCAAACACTAGCATGCTGCTTGATTCACGGCTTTCTGAGCTCCAGAAAGCTTGCCTGCCCAGATCGACCAGGGCAACTAATCATCCCACCCAAAGACCCCAGTGGGTTTCCAATGGTGGGGGTGAGCTCTGGGAATATGCGCTTCCCATACTTGCTCATATCACATTATCTTCAGGGGTAGAGTGAATGGAAATATGACTGGATGGCTTTGATAACAAAACCATTGAGAAGCCACAAGTGCTTCCTTCTTTTTTATCCAAAACAGTACTTGATTTTCAAACCTTTTTGCTTTGTTATACCTAAATTCCTCATGCAACAATGTTCAGTTTGTCCTATTCTGCAGAGAACAGGGATTTATAAAGCCATCCACAATAGGGATTCAATCCATATATGATGCTTGTTACTGTACTTTTAAGGAACAATTTGCAGTCACTATCTGTATTTAAGACTTCTGGACTGTGACGACATGGAGTTATGCAGCCAGGCTACAGTGGTTGGGTTTGCTGTGGTGCTAATGGAGTCCTTGGTAATTTGCCTTCCTTCAGTTTGGAGTGATTCCCGCATTAAAGGTAGGTGGGGCAACACAAGATCAAAATAGGCTGTTTCTGATGAAATGTGACAGGGTGTCAAAAGTGGAGACTTCTAGCAGTGGCAGCCCTCAGTGAGTCAAGAGAGGAAACCTAGCCAATTGGAGCACATTTTGGGAACAGATCATGAGGAGGGCTGCATCCAACCCAGTTAGTTTCTGGTTTTGGAGAAAAGGAAGATTTTAAACCTCCTTTAGAACTCAGGCTGGGGAAAATGGTACCAGTGGGAATAGAAATTACAGCTCTACCTGTGACCAAAGAATATGCAGTGCCTGAAGGTACAAGGATTAGGATTGGGGTTAGGCGAGAGAGCTGAAAAAACTTCTTGGATGAGAAGCGAAACATCTTCAAAGAAAAACAAGAAAGTCCAGTTGCCCCCTGAAAAAGCACCTTTGGGTTAGGTGAGAGGTTTAAGAGTACAAGAAATACCTAACCAGATATACTCTGAACAAAGATTCTGCTGACATTCAGAAACTACTCTGAACCAAAGACAAACCAAACCCTTAAAAGCCATTCATTCTAGTCCTGAGAGCATGGGTCGAGATAAGTTTGTAACAGAAATAAGAGATAAAGCCAGAGGAGATGAACTAGGGACAGGGAAGACTTGATGCTATATGGTAAAATTGTGTTCAACATCAAATTCAGCAGACTGAAGGAAAACTGGAATACTCCAAGCTTATTGCCAGCCAGGCTGTGAATATCTGTAGAGTCAAAGCCACAACACAAGCTCTGCTACAAGCCATGTCAGGAGATCTGTTTGTTCCTCCTGTACACACTGTGGGAAAACAGAAACCTCCTTCCTGGTGGGATGTGTTGCTGGTAACCACAAAACTCAAGATAGACATGCACAAAAATGAAAACATACCTATGCAATGTGAGCAAATGTGCTGGGTGTTCACTTCCACAAAGACAAAATATAGTTTATATCAACAAGGTAAACTACGTGGAATATGTCGTCATTACCGATAAGCTGAAGTTAAAGACTGTAGCCAAGATTCCTGCACTTGAAAACAAAAGGAGATACAGCCCCTACTTAGAATGATACCGCATTCTATACAACATTTCCTTAATGAGTCTTCCATAATGGCACTCCTGACTGAGACAGAATAGAATAGAATAGAATAGAATAGAATAGAATAGAATAGAATAGAATAGAATAGAATAGAATAGAATTCTTTATTGGCCAAGTGTGATTGGACACACAAGGAATTTGTCTTTGGTGCATATGCTCTCCGTGTACAAAAAAGAAAAGATACATTTGTCAAGAATCATGAGGTACAACACTTAATGATTGTCATAGGGTACAAATAAGCAATCAGGAAACAATCAATATTAATATAAGTCATAAGGATACAAGCAACAAGTTACAGTCATATAGTCATAAGTGGGAGGAGATGGGTGATAGGAACGATGAGAAGACTAATAGTAATAGTAATGCAGCCTTAGTGAATAGTTTGACAGTGGTGAGGGAATTATTTGTTTAGCAGAGTGATGACGTTCGGGGAAAAACTGTTCTTGTGTCTAGTTGTCTCGGTGTGCAGTGCTCTATAGTAGTGATGGCGAACCTATGACATATTTAACAGGGATGAAAAGAAAGGAGGAGAGAGACGGAGATAATGAGACAAACGTAAGTCTCCCGAAAGATAAGACGAGGAAATATGACGAAGCATATGTAGCGCTTGGCTTCACTGTGACTACGGTGGGAGACGAGGAAAGACCGGTATGTTTACTGTGTCTAAAAATCTTGGCAGCGGATAGCATGAAGTCAAATAAATTAAGGCGTCACTTAAACACATTACACCCCAATCACACTGATAAGCTGCTTGAGTTTTTTCAGCAAAAATGTGCCAAATATTGCAAACAATCGTCCCGGCGGAGAGTGGGGGGGGGGGCACAAAATGTTTACTTCTTCCTAGGGGGGGCATAACAGAAAATAATTGAGAAGCACTGCATTATAGCAAGTGACTGGTATCGACCAATGTTCTTCGAAAGGATGAATTATAAGATTGTCTGAGATTATGCTATAAAGACTATGGTATGGACCAGTGACAAAATCTGAATTCCACCATGGCCTAAATGCCAGTATCCACTGGCCTTATATTACCAGTAATGTCTGTCAAAAATCAATCAATCAATCTGAACTACTGGATTTCAAAGAAAGAAGAAGAGATGCTGTACTATTAAGAAACACACGACAGTCATTTTCCGTATGAGAGATTTTTGACCTGCAACGGAGAGTCAAGAGTTAAGGTTAAAATCATATGTTTTCCTGTTGCATTAATAAAATCTTTAGGTGCTTACCTATCTTAACTTTGGAGTCTGAGGAGCTATAGGTCAACAGCCAAATACAAGATCAGAACACATTGTTTCAGAGGAGGAAAAGTGACAATATAAAGGAACATACAGTGTATAGATACTATCAAGTACAGGGCAAATATGAAAAGTCAGAAGATTTTTCTAAGTGCTGATGAGTTTTTGATCCAATCTACTGACAAACAATGAATGCGATACTTTTTTTTTCAAGGTTGTTTACAGCACAACAGTTTGTCATTTGCTTTCAATGACAGTTTCAATAAACTGGGAGATTCATTGTTTCCAGGCCGAGAAATAGCTAGGAAATAGACACATAAAGCCAGTCACTTTACTCTCTGTGTTGATAAGGACTTAGCAAGAAAGTGTTCCTAGAGTACCAAATACTACTTACTATGACTTGTTTTGTTGGACATGCCCATGAAGGCTGGATTAAGCTCCTGAATAAAAGGTGGTATATAAATTTAACAAATAATAAAGTAAAATATGAGCTGGGGAATAAAAGGAGCAAAAAAATTATATTTATGATCCTGATGTATTAGCATAGTGGTTCTCAACCTTCCTAATGCCGCGCCCCGCACCCCGCCCCCTCTCCCCCACCATGCCCCACCCCGCCACTGCGCCTGCCGCTGCGACCCCTGCCCTGCCGCCGCCATTTGGGTTCTTTTACCCTCTGTGCATGCACAAAGCATTCTGCACATGCGCAGAGGGAAAAAGAACCCAAATGGCAGCGTCACGACCCCCAGGTTGAGAACTGCTGTATTAGCAGGTATGCAGGGTAGCAAAACTGTCATAAATGTCTGAAATTGTGTGATGGTTGTTTAAAAAAAAAACTCTCCAAGGAGATTCCTCTTCTGGCTCTAGCTTCTACTAAACAGACCCTAGGTTGGTTTGGACCTCCACCTGTGGTAGTTATCTTACACAGATTGTCGCCAATATAATTAGGGGAAAATCTACCAGCTCAGTTGACTTTACAGTTCTTTTTGATTCTTGGAGGACAAGTCTCTGAAAGGTCTTAAAGGAAAAAGGCAGGATATATTTAATTATTATATAATTATATACTTAATATTAATTATATTAATTATATATTTACAGATATATCTAAGCATGGTACACAAAATTGTCTGCTACAACGTCTTACCTGTCAACGACTTCCTCAGCTTCAACCTCAATAATACACGGGCAAACGATCGATACAAACTCAAGCTAAACCGCTCCAAACTCGATTGCAGAAAATACGACTTCAGCAACAGAGTGGTCAACACCTGGATTGCTCTACCCGACTCCCGTTGTTACATCCTCAAACCCTCACAGCTTCAGTCTTAAACTGTCTACCGTGGACCTCACCCCATTCCTAAGAGGTCCGTAAAGGGGGCGTGCATAAGCGCACCAGCGTGCCTACCATCCCTGTCCTACTGTCCCCATTTATTTGTATTGATTTCCTTCGTTCATGGCCATGTTTGTATTCATACCTGCCATCTTGTACATGTTTGACAAACAAACAAACAAACAAATAAATAAATGAAAAAATGAAAAAAGAATAAACAAACAAACAAACAAACAAACAAATAAATAAATAAATAAAATATTTGAAGAGTCCAGAAAGTCCTCAAATTAAAACTATAACTGAGCCAAAAATAAAGGAGAATATGTGTAGCTCAGGGGTGATATGAAGGGTCCCCAGTGCTCTCTGAGCTTGCTTGTTTTCCTGCAGACATTTCATTACCCAAACGAGGTAAGTCAGAAGATCGGAAAAGGTGATCACACGATCCTGGGACACTGCTGCACTGTCATAAATACTGTACATGTCAGGCACCAAGCATTCAAACTTTGATCACATCACCATGGGGATGCTGCTAGGAGTGTAAGTACGAACAAAGGTCATAAGATATTTTGTCAGTGCCATTGTAACTTTGAACAATCACTAAACGAATAGTTGTAAGTCAAGGACTTCCTCTACTGTAGTAGCTGAGAGTGACAAAGGACAGTGCCTTTGGACATCACGAGAAAGAAGATGCTCAGCTAAGTAGACCTTTAGACCCAGTTGGGTTTTTATGTTCTGGAGCTGCTATTGTCTTTCATTCGCCACTTTTTTCTGATCTTAAAGAAGGTAGAGAAATATATGCCACCTCTCATGATCCAAATCCCATCATCTTTAGCAACACATGGCCATGAGGATGGTAACAACGCCTTTGGAGAACTCCACGAATAATGCATAAAAAGAAAAGAAACAGAAAATAAGAATGAAGTTTAAATAGGCATGTGGCACTGGAAGAAAGGAAGTAGCCCATGTGTGCTTGAGATCATCCTGATGGACATACTGTAGGTCCGTGATGGCAAACCTATAGCATGGGTGCCACAAGTGGCATGCAGAGCCATATCGGTGGGCATGCAAGCTCAGGTCCGGTGCGCATGCGCGCGCCAGCTGGCTGATTTTCGGGCCTTCTGGGCCCACTGGAAGTCAGGAAACAGGCTGTTTCCAGCCTCCCCAGGCTCCTAGAAAGGCTCTGGAGCCTGGGGAGAGTTAAAAATGGGCGTGCCATTGCGTGCCAGGAGCAGGGGGGTCATGCTCGCATGCACCGGGGGCACATGGAATTATGGGTGTGGGCACGCACATGCATGACCCCCTGCACTCCCCCACCTTTTGGCACACAAACCAAAAAAGGTTCGCCATCACTGCTGTAGGTGGTATCTTTCTTATTTCCAATTGACATCTAATAATTTTGTTTTATGACCTGAGTGTCTTCATTCATTGGAACCGGCTAAAATAGTTTCACGATCCTCAAGGAATTTTAATGGCCACATTTAGCAAATATGTCCCTTTATATGCATGTACCCAGCAACCCCTACTCACAGAGAGAGTTTGACTTGGCAGTGAGAAAAATGAGCTGCTTTCATGGCAAATCTAGCTGGGTGGGCTTGTGCACATGAACATGTGCAGCACGTGAACACAAACACACACACACACACACACAGCCTTAGCCTCAGCCAAACCTTATTTATTGTGACAAAATAAACAGCCCCCAGGATGCTCATCCAGCAGCTAATTTCTCATCTTATCTATTATGTGAATGAGATAGGAAAACAGTTTCCTGTTTTTCTCAGATATCGCTAACATGAAAGATACAGAATGAATTCCCTAGAAAGCCATGCAGCCAGATCCATCCACAGACTCATTTGTTTCAATGGGACGAATTAATGCCATCAGGGCTGTGGGTTGATGGGAAATAAGTCCATAAACCCTGCCATCGAAGCAACCTCTCAAATGCTGAGCAGGTTGACAGGCACTTTGTTATCTGCTTATTAAATACAGTGCCTGGAGATATTGTTCCCACTTCACACCAGGGTACGAGAGATACCTTGCCTTTTCTTGCACCAGAAGGCACAGAGGCTGGAAAATGCAAGTTGCTTTGCATTATGGGTATTTGTGGGAGTCCAATGTTTTCGCTCTCTTTTTGGCCGTGCTCTAAGAGTTCCCCAACATTGCATCTATGGGGCCCAAAATGCCTACAGACATCATCCTAGGCTTCCGACTAGCTTCTCTGCCTCACCTTGATTTGATTGTTGTACCCAAAAAGGGTCTTAGCCTGGCACCAAAGCCAATAAAGACCACCAGATACGCGGAATGGCTTTTCCACCTTCTTTTATTGTAGTCCAGCAAAAGGGTCTTAGCAGCTAAAGGAGCCAAGACCTTGAATAACACACAAAGCACAAAAATTTTATACAGTTATGATTAAGGAAGTTAACACCCTAAGATTCCCACATTCGTTCCTTGATACATGTTCCTTTTGATTGGATTCTTCTACTTTACCCTCCTTCTTCATACATCACATGTTTATGTTAAGCTTTCTTATCAAAAGAGGTGTGTCTTTTACTATTCTAACAAGCTGGAGGTTTCCAACGTTTATATCTACATGCCTTAGCTAGCATCCTTCTAGTGCACGAGTGTCAAACTCGTGGTGTCACGTTGCCATCATGTGACGTATCATGACGTTTTTCTTCTTCGCGGAGCTGGGGTGGACGTGGCCTGCAGGTGACACATCCAGCCCGCAGGCCACCAGTTTAACACCCCTGTTCTAGTGTGTCCTTCTAACTTCTGCCGAGATGGTGCAGTGGTTAAATGCAGCACTGCAGGCTACTGCTAGTTCAGCAGTTCAGCTGTTCAAATCTCACCGGCTCAAGGTTGACTCAGCCTTCCATCCTTCTGAGGTTGGTAAAATGAGGACCCAGATTGTTGGGGGCAATATGCTGAACTCTGTAAACCGCTTAGAGAGGGCTGTAAAGCACTATGAAGCGATATATAAGTCTAAGTGCTATTGCTATTGCTATTCTAACTTTCTTGTTGCTAGGCGGTAGTGTCCCACCATTTGTTACACTCATCGCAGCTGCAATTTTCTGTGTCAGCAATTCCTTTAACAAGCTTTCCTGATTCCAACCCGAGTCCTTCATGACAATGTTAATATGCATTCAGTGATGTCGAACTCTTGGCAATTCTATGGGAAAGGGCACTCCACGTTTTCCAGTCTTGCACTACTTCTTTGAGTCGTTCTATGCTTTGGCTAGTGTCGGTTTTGATAGTCTCCAGCCACCATGTTCTTTGTCAGCCTGGTTTCCTTCTATAGCTTCCAAGCATAATTGCTTTCTCCAGTGAATTCCCCCATGTGACATGGCCAAAATAAGTGAGGCACAATTTTGTGATTTTCACCTTGCTTTCAAAATAAGCTAATAAATAAATAAATGGGAAGCTGGTCAGTTGGAAAGCAAACCAGGACTGCAGCATTACCTTTATATCCAGTGGTGGGTTCCTACCGGTGCGGTCCACTCTATAGCACCGGTAGCGGCCCACTGGTGACGTCACAGTACTGGTGCGGTCGGTTGCTGGTGCCTGGGCGCTGCCATTTTTTAAAAAAAATTTAATTTTTTAAAAAAAATTTCTACGCATGCGAGAAGCCGAGCTTCCGGCACTGCGCATGCGCTGCCTTCCTACCCCACAGTGAGTCCAAGCAGGGGAGGATGGCTGAGGGAGCACATGAGACACTGAAAGAATGGGCGTCAGGAGCTATCTCCATTCCCCTCCCTTCAGCAGTCCGAGAAGCCACGAACGCGCGGTGATGATCCTAGGCATTTTTGCACGTTCGAGGCTTCTCAAGCTGCTGAGGGGAGGGGGAATGGGCGGCAGAACCTATCTCAGTTCCCCTCCCTTCAGCAGTCCGAGAAGCCACGCCTACCCGGCCACATGGCCGGCAAGCCATGCCCACCCAGTCACATGGCTGGCAAGCCACACCCACAAAATAAGAGTGGTAGTAAAAAAATTAGGAACCCGCCCTTGATTATGTCCAATTATGTCACTGGGCCCACATGGCCTGTAAGACAGAAAGTCATTATGAAGGGGTTGCTGCAGCACGATTGGAAGATTCCAAGTGTTATTTCTTCTTCCCGAGCGTTATTTCTTTCACAATCATTCTCTCCAAAGTAAAATGCAATAAAGATGGATACAATGCATGGAAGATTACCAAAGTCTCCAGCCCTAAGTAGCCTTTTTTTTAAATAAAGAACTGCCTGTTCCTTGTTTAAACAGTGCAGCGGTCTTCCCTGTAGATTCTTGGGGGGGGGAGCTGTCGCCTTTGACAGTAGACCTAAGTTAGTGACTGTGCTTTCCTATTGGATTTTGAAGCCCCAAATCCTGATAATTAAGTCATGGGCTGCTCATTTCCTTTCTCCAATATTGATTTCTCATGAGATTTGTTAAGTTGGGTAATTGAGGAAGAGGCAGGACTCCAACAAGTGATCAAACTCTCTTTTATTTACAGCGTAGTACAGGTAGCACAGAACTGCGGATAGCAGATAGTGCTCCCGTTTTATAGGGAGCTCTCCAGCAATCCAGCTACTGAGAGGGCTTTAATTTCCCGCCGCTGAAATGGACCAATGAGCAGCGGGTATGTTAATTCCCTGTTTGCTGCCGGACCGGAAATAGAAATACCTTCTATTTACATATCTAACAAGCTTTTTGCCCAGAGACAGGTCTAGAGCTCCAAGGGAAAAGGTGGGTTCTAATTCCAACAAATTAAACAAAGAAATAGGTGACTGCAAAGAGAAATGGTCCAGTTAAATGTGTCGTGTGACTGTTATGTATCACTTGTTGCGACAGCGGTCCCTGAGATTCCTGTAAAGCACCAGCAAGATGATTAAAATGGAGAGTATTTCTCCTATACCAGTTAATACACCCGTGTGCTCCTCCAACTCCTTAGAAGCAACCTCTGTCCAATTCAGAGAGCTTGATCATGGATAAATGTGATAGAGCAGCATTCCCAACCTGGCATCCTCTTCCTACATATTGGACTGCAACTCCCACCATTCCTGGGCTATTGAATTTTAATATTTACTACAAGGAACCCTATTCAAGAAAGCTGGAGTACTGAATTGCAGCCAGTGCATTGCCTATATCAGGGGTGTCAAACTCAAGGCCCGTGGGCCGGATCTGGCCCGCGGGGTGCTTAGATCTGGCCCACGGGGCCACCCTGGAAGCAGAGAAGGACTGGCCCATGGTGCCTCTGCCAGCAAAAATGGAGCTTGGGAAGGAGCTCCATTTTCGCTGTCAGAAGGTTGCAAGAGGTCGTTCACAGCCGAAAACAGAGCTCAGGGGCCCGTTTTCGCTGGCAGAGTGCTCGGGTGCCCCCGACACGTGTGATGTCGAGTTGGCCATGCCCAGTCTGGCCATGCCACCCCGCCCACCCCCACGGTCAAACAAAACCCTGATGTGGCCCTCAATGAAATCAAGTTTGACATCCCTGGCCTATACAGATCCCAACAGCAAATATAAATATATAAATAAATGTGTGAGTGTGTGTATAGACATGCACATTACATATACATAAAAATTTTAATTCTCCGTCAAAAGTAAACACTGATGTGTTTGGGGAAGTCTGAACCCTGTAGTTTAAACAAGTCCCCTTTAGACACCTTTGACAAGTGCTTAAGCATCAAGACAACTGCAGCTTTCTCTTTTTAACTCCAAATATGGGCATCTCTAATGAGGCTGCTGCTTCTCACAGTTTTCTTTAAGCAGAGTGAAAAGCAAAGTGGCTCTGGCTAATTTTCAGGCAGTAACAACTATAAAGAGTGCAGCGAGACGTTCTGTTTGTCATCCAAAGCCAATCCCTCAAGGAAACTGTTCTACTGCATGACCAAATCCATGTGGAATTTTCTGAAAAACAAGCAACTATTTTGGCCCTTTCCACGCACTAGGCACTAAGAAGCGAGAGCAAACAAATCGTTGAAAACAATGGAAATATAATCTGCTTACTCAAAATTAATCCACATTATGTTCAGTAATTTCTTCCTGCTCTAACTAGAAATCTTTGCCACACAGCCCGTTGGTGTGCCGGAGAAAGCTCTTCTTGGAAAGCATCTCCGAAGTTTGCAAGACAGATGACACAGAGTGATGGAAAAGAACAACCCATCGTGCCAGCAGCCTTCTTTTGAAAACCCATATTTAATTAATGAGATGCAGTCAACTATTCTTCAAGGCATGTTATCGAACCCATACATAACCTTTATGTAGCGTTCAAAAGCTTGTTATTTAGCAGTTGCAACAACCCGACAAGATAAATAAATGAATTTCCCCACCCCACTCCCACCCCATGAGTACTGTAGTCCCTTGGTAGCCTTTTAACTTTAGGGACTGATCAGATGTTCAGCAATGTATACTTTACTGTTATCCTGCTGCTAATGCTGGTTGAAAAGTAGACATTTTGAACAGAAATACTGGGAAGGAGAGAGAGAGAACGACAGGGTTTCTTTCTCTTCAGATGATAATGGGAAGCCAACCACCTTGTAAGCAGGCTTGGAAAAGGGAAAAAAAAGGCTTGAGATTTTTCTTCCAGCAATTCTACTGAAGATCTTTTGGAGAAATTTGTTCAGTGTGGGTACTGCGTGTATTTGTGACTGATTGAATGACCTCTGCATAAAGGGTGTGTATCAGTGGTGGGTTGCTCCCGGTTCAGTCCGGTTCTGGCGGGTAGCAACTGATTTTAGAACCCACTACTGGAGTGTATCTCCTGGGAATGTTTTCCTGGAGTAAATATTACTATTATTTAAATATGCCAGATTGCAATATAAGTGACTTTTTAAAAACAGTTAAATAGCATGCAACTTCTCTTTCAGGAGAATGAAGTTAGAAGGCTTAGTGCTACTATCTTATGTAATGAATGGTGCAACCAATTCCCAATCCTATTAATTTAAAATTCTCTTGTGCTATTAACCATAATATTGTGCTTTGTTTACATAACTTTCCTCACACAACAGGCTAAGTTAAAAAAAACAAAAACACCCTTATGTTGTGCTCAGCAACTCTTTAACTAAAATCTTAGGTTTATTCTGCTGTCTAAAGTGCTACCTAGTCACCCTGGGTTTATAACTACAGTACTTCCAGAAAAGTCCTTTGTGCCAGTTAAGAATCAGCTCAAATCCCAGCATCCCTATCATTATGCAAGGGCAGAATATTGATTTGTCTATTTGCTGATGATGTCTGAATTGGACTAAAGCTGTTTTTGTGGTAATGCAGGTCTAAAATGGTTGGAGGCAGGGGTGGGTTCCACTTACTTTCGCCACCAGTTCGCATCGCGATGTTTCATGCGCGCGCGCCCTCGTGCGATTTGGCTTCCGTGCATGCTCTGAAGCAGGAATGAGCCCGAAACACAGCTGAGGAGCTCATCAGCTGTGCTTCGGGCAAAGAAATAAAGGTCAGAATTCACCCGCAGGCGAGCAGGAGGGCCCTTTTTCAAGCCGTGGAAGGGGAAAAATTTGCACAAAATCCCCAAAAAAGATGGTGGCGCACATGGACCAGCACCGACAGTGACGTCACCAGCAGGTTGCTACAGGTTCGGGCGATCCAGTCCAAACCGGGAGGAACCCACCCCTGGTTGGAGGTGGTCTTATATTTTCACACACACACACACACACACACCTCCTGGTCTGAGCTTCAGACTCCTGTTCATGGAACATGTCTGCAGGCATTTCCCTGGTTCAAAGTGCCATAGCAACATGCTCCATAAATGTACAAACCTCTTTGACCCTGTTGAGGGATGAGAATAAATCTCATAGAGGCGATTTGGATCTTTGCTTGGAATTCAGACAGTTAGAAATAAAGCCGAGATTCAAAGTCTAATAGAAATATTTATTTTGGTACAAAAACAATAAATCCTGAATAATTACATCTTTGCTAAGAAAAACGTGACCGTTCCGGTCAAGAGCCAAGTCAAAAGTGATTAATGGTGGATCAGGAATGTGGACATGCGTACAAGATCACATCACGTGTTCTGCCTGTATTGGAATATACCATAATATTAGAATAGGGGTGCATCACCCTGCATAGACATACAACTGACAATATTCACTACGTGACAAACCCAAACCTGAAGCATTGATCCAAATCTAACTTTGCTTCCAGTTAGAAGGACCTAACTTCCAGAAACTGCCATGCTGGCTGAGGAATTCTGGGAGTTGAAGTCCACAAGTCTTAAAGTTCCCGTTGGAGACCCCTGCTTTAAATTCATGGCAATTCAATCAAATGCATTTATTTGATAGATATTGGTCTCAAATTATCCAGTAGGGGTTTTTTTTTAATAGCTAAAGGAGGATTAGGCTTAAATCTTCCCAATAGTGGCTCAATGCCACCATGACAAGAAGAAAAAAAAAGTGCTATGACTGTAGGGCATCACATGTTCTATAACGTGATAATCAAAATAGATTCCGCTCGGTAGAATTGAACTGAATTTGATAGCATTGAAATACTTTGCAGAAACAGACACTATCTATGTTGCAACTAGCAGAGAGAGCTGGGGGAGGGAATGAGTGATATAATGGGTCCTTTGACAGTGACAGCAATGGCCAATGAGTTTTATCACCTCATTACACTCCCTATTAGAGCTTTTTAACATTAATCTGAATTTCACTCATTTTCTCATGTGTCAATTTCTTGCATGCAGCCAGCCAGAGTCCTTAATTTACATGTTTTGCCTTGGGCAATCGGTTCAGCTCTCAGCCCTCAGAATTTGGCCTTAAAGTTGACCAATCCAGGATGTTTTCTTGGATCAATCATAGTCTTTGAATTCTGCATGATTGTAGCAGGTTTAAATCCTTTAATACTAAGTGAATGGATGCCAAGCCAATACATGGCCCAAGCATTGATTGCTTTTAGGGGTGTCTATAAGGCCAGTCCTCATTTAGTGGCCACAGTTGAGACCAGCAGCTGAGTCATAAAGCATAGTGGGTGCTAAGTGAACCCGCGACTGTGCTTATTTCAGCTTTTTGCTATGAAGGTCATAAATACAAGCATTGATTGCAAGGTTACTTTTTTATCACTGTCATAGCAATAAATGGCCACTAAACAGGACAACTGGTAAAAAATAATTACCTGAAATGCTTTTTTTCTCCATGTCAGCCTTTTATCCTAAAACCTGGACTATCTCTGCAATATAGTATCTCACTGTGTCAGCTTGCTTCTGCTGCCTCTCCTAACTTTAGACCAGTGATAGCTAACCTTTTCCGGACCAAGTGCCCAAAGCATGTGTGTGTGCGCATGCGAATGCATGCGTGAATACACACCCACGTGCCTGAACCCCCAAAATGCAATGCACATGTGGCCCCCGTGCATGCGCCCTGCCCCCGCATGCACACAGATGCGCGAGGCCCCCGCATACGCCCTGCCTCCACCACCACACATGCATGCGCAGCCCCCACATGCGCCCCACCCACCGTGCATGCACATGCGCTCCCCGCATGCACCCTGCCCCCCGCACATGCGCAGCAGACACACGAAGACCAGTTGGCCGGTGGGAGGCATGCGTGGCAGAGCTGAGCTGGGGCGATGGCTCGCCTGCCCACAGAGAGGGCGCTGCATGCTACCTCTGGCACATGTGCCATAGGTTCGACATCACTGCTTTAGACTATTGCCAGCAAACCACAAAGCTGACACAACTATGTTGTTCATCTGAAGTCTGTGAGAAGTGGTCCTTCCTGGAAAATGTGAAGTATACCTCTAGCTATTTTTCTCAAACTTGCCAATGTTAAGATGTGTGGGTTTCAACTCCCATAATTCCCCAGTGAGCCATGTTGGCTGAGGAATTCTGGGAATTGAAGTCCACTCATCTTAAAGTTGCCAAATTTGAGAAATACTACTATAGAACCTTCCTGTCTCCTGACAAAATCCAGGGATCCGAGGTATCGACCACCCATAGGAGCAAACCAGTGTTCTGTGATATAAAACATTAAACAGCTTTGAAAAGATTTTTATTTTAAGTCGGAATAGGACCTCTCTGCATTGGCTCCATGCAAGATAGTCACAGAATCTTTGCTGGATAGCCTGGAGGTCTTGGTGCTGTCCCTGCGCTCTCTGCCAGAGGTGGGCTTCACTTAATTTAACAAGCGGTTCGCCCAGAATCAAAAATGTGAGCGCGCGCGTCTGAGGAAAAAAATGCATCACCATGATTCGATGTATGTTCTTCCTTACTTGAAGAAAAAAAAATGTTTTGCAATTGCAGACAGCCAGCCAACAGACATCTGTGATTTCTGGTGCTCTCATGTTAAAACAAATGTCAAATGTGTATGTTTAAATTGAAATGCTCGCCTCTCATTAAAAAGCCAGACTCAGCCACTCAGGAACCTTGGGACACTGTTTTTTTGGACTGTATTACTGAGATAGCACATATTGCTGGGGGTTGACTTCTTTCCTAACAGGGCTCATTTGGTTTCCTGTCAAGGCCTCCCAACTGTACCTAAAAGTGGCCATCTTTTCTAAAAACATAGCTTGCTCCATCTTCCATTTCTGGCAAAGGCAATTCACAATGGATTTTGGGAAAGTCTACTTTAGCTATCAGATATTCAGCTCCGGCTGTCCTTTGTCCATCTCCTGTAGTTGGACGGAAAAATGAAGAGAATGAAAGGTATTTTGGAGTGGTATTTGTCAACTTTAAGATGTGTGGACTTCAACTCCCAGAATTCCCCAGTCAGCATGCTGGTTCTTCAGTTCATGTCTCTACCATACTTAAACATTGCTGTTTCAATCTATAGCAGGGGTGGGTTCTGATTTATCTCGCCGCCGGTTCGCTTCCTCCCGCACTGCGTGGCTGCGCACGCATTGCGCACCACATGGCCACGTCGCACGCATGCATGTGCATGCACAGTGCCGAAAACTCAGTTTCTGTGCATGCGCAAAAGCAAAAACAAGCAAAAAATTCAAAAAAAATTCCAAAAAAAAGATGGCAGCGTCCACGGACCGGCACCGACAGAACCAGCTCTGTGACATCACCACCGCGTTACTACCAGTTCTATAGAACCGGTGCGAACTGGGAGGAACCCACCTTTGATCTATAGCTATCACCTGTGCTTCTTGCCAGATCTATAAAAACAGACAGTGAAGCACCAGCAATTTATTTATTTTATTTATTTAAAAAAAATTATTTTAGTTATTAAAATTTCTATGCCTGCCAACTCCCAGGGGACTAACAACAGCTATAGAAACATAATCAATAAAAGCAATTTAAAAAACATATTAAAATACTATAAATATCTAAAAAAAACTTTCACTCACACATGAAAGTTTATTCTCCTTTTGTGTGAAATGGGTAAATAAATTTTGTAGTTACAGATTCCATAGTATTTTTTTTTCCTTTCCTGTTGATCAGCAGTGGTTTCTTTGTGGCATTTTCTACATGATTTAAGTTTTCAAGGTTGCCCAAAGTAAAGATGAGTGCTTTGGAAGAACTGAGAGGTAGAAATGGGCTGATATAAAACAAGTCGCAACAGCCAAAATATAGTTTCCCTGAACCTAGAATGTGGACTTCTGATGATATAATAAGCTTAAGATTTTGTAAAATGGCCAGGCATAATATGGAGTAAATGTTAAAGTGGCACTGTGCTTGTACTGTATATATTTATACCGAATTTTAGGCAGTGGTAGCAGTGAAAACAAATAATATTTCTATTTGTTTGGAAATTCCTGCATTTTCTAGAGTTTTCCTCTTTCCCTTACAAACGTTGGTTCTTGTGTTATAAAGCAATGAAGGACTTGTAGTAACTTCTTTTCTTTGATCATGTGAAGCAATTTTAGTAATTCTTCACTATTTTCTATTTGTCTTCTACTACTTGAGATCTTGCGTTTAAATCTACTGAGAAGACCTAGGCGGACTTAGTCATGAAATGCATTGAGGCAAAGAAAACCAAGTATGCCACCTTGAGCCCTTCATGAATGGTGAACATAACTGCACGAATAGAGAACACTTTTTATCATGCATACTAGAGTTAAATTATACGTTTTTATTAAGAACTGGCTAATGTTATTTTGGCGATGTGTGGTTGAACCAGGGATAAATTATGTTACCTGTCTTCAATTATATCACAAGGCTTTTCCAGTTGGTACCCATTCAGTTAAAACCAGTTAGGTTCCATTATTCTGGGGGGGAAAACCGCATTTACCAAAACTACAGGATAGCAGATCTGGCAGAATATTACTTAGAAACAGCAGTAAGCTTACCAAGGTTTACATGAAGAGAATATACATGTGATAAATGCAGTACCAGTATATTATTTTTAATAAAGCACATGTATATAGCCTGATCAGGAAGTTCTTAGGCAAATTTGAACTGAATTCTTTGTCCAAACATTTGCCACTGAACAATACTAAAAAGAAATTAAAATATGTGAATCTCAGGTATTAAAACTGTGTAGATAAAACATTTCCCACCCACCCGCCCAAAGGGAAGGAAAGTAGATGCAGAAAAACTAGGAGGAGAAAGGGCTATCCGCTAGTTTGGAATTGCTGCTCACAAAGCAATATGGATGAGTCTAATTCAACATAAAGGAGATTTTACTTTAACTCAAAATTAACATATCAGAGAATATAGGCATTCTTCAACTTACAACCACAACTGAGTCCAAAATTTGTGTTATTAAGTGAAGCATTTGTTAAGTGAGTTTTGCTTCATTTTACAACCTTTCTTGCCACAGTTGTTAAGTAAATCACTACAGCTGTTAAGTTAGTAATACTGTTGTTAAGTTTATCTGGCTTTTCCATTGATTTTGCTTCTCAGAAGGTCGGAAAAGGTGATCACATCACCCCAGGACACAACGTCATAAATATGAGTAGGTTGCAAAGTGTCTGAATTTTGATCTCTTGACCATAGGGATGCTATGATGGTCACAAGTGTGAAAAACTGCCATAAGTCACTTTTTTCAGTGCCATTGTAACTTCGAATGGTCACTAAATGAACTGTTGTAAGTTGGACACTACCTGAGATATCATTGAAACTCATATGTGTATGTATGTGTATCAGTGTCTTCTTGTGTTATATAGCCCATGTGTGGAAAATCCAATAAACTTTAGCAAAGCAAACCAAGCAAAATCATAACTGAACTGAAATTTGAACTCTAGGTCAGGGGTCTCCAACCTTGTCAACTTTAAGACTTGTGGACTTCAAGTCCCAGAGTTCCTCAGCCAAGGTTGGAGACCCCTGCTCTAGATCTTTATCTAGAGATTATTTCGTTATCCAAGATTATCTGGATAGGCGAGGCAACTTCCTGCTGCCTTCCCACAACCAAAGTCAGTGTCAGTGTCAGGCCGAAGCCATCTTTGAGTGAAGTTACAAGTTGTAAGCCAGCAGGCACACAAGTCGCTGCTGCTGGGCGGGGCGGGGCGGGGCGGGGGGAAATGAGGCAGTGTGAGGGAGGGGTGGGGAGGGTACTTAAGGATGCAAAGGAGAATCAGGGAGGGGTGCTTGAGTGGTCAGCACTGTGCAAGCACAGAGGGGCTGGAAAAGGGTATGTGGATGGGGGAGATTACCCAAACTTGTGACTTCTGTGCCAGCTTCCTCCATTGGCAGAGAAGGTTGCAAATGGTAATCATGTGATTGCAGGGCTCTGCACCTGGTTGTAAGTGCAAACTGGTTGCCCAGTGCCCAGTGCCCAGATCACATTCACATTTAACTGTGGTGGTGCTGGGACAGCCAGAACTCTGATGTCTGGTTGTAACCACCATTTGTTCGGCACGATTGTAACTTCGAATGGTCATTGAATGAACAATCATAGGTTGAGAAATACTGTAAACATATAATTTATGTATATTAATGAGTCATGGTGTGTAGTGTTAAAGGAAAACCTGTAATTCACTTATTGACAAATATACAAATGTATTTTTCTTTTACCACTTAATTTAATTTAATTTAATTTAATTTAATTTAATTTAATTTAATTTAATTTAATTTAATTTAATTTAATTTAATTTAATTTAATTTAATTTATTGTATTTCTATGCCGCCCAACTCCCGAAGGACTCTGGGCGGCTTACAACAGGATATAGAAAATACATTTAAAAACATCATAAAAAATTAAAAAAAAACAGTTAAAAATCACATACATACATATCATTCAAGGCCAGATCTCGTAAATTGCGATATCAACGGCCCCAAGCCTGCCGGAAAAGCCAGGTCTTCAATGCTTTCCAGAAGGCCAATAGAGTGGGGGTAGTCCGGATCTCAGGGGGTAGTTGGTTCCAGAGAGCTGGGGCAGCCAGAGAGAAGGCCCTTCCCCACGGGCCCGCCAGCCGACACTGCTTAGCTGACGGGACCTGGAAGAGACCAACTCTGTGGGATCTTACCGGTCGCTGGGAACTATGAGGTAGAAGGCGGTCTCGAAGATAACCTGGCCCTGAGCCATATAGGGCTTATGAATTGCCTATGAATGATTTCCATTCAAAAATGTATTTAGAATTTCAAAATCATATGATTTCCACTCACCCCCCCCCCCATCCCCGCAACAAGATCCCTGAGCAAGGAGAATTGAAGCCACATTTTTCCCTAGTTTGGGAAAACTGGTTCTTCACACCCTTCAGTGTTTATTTAGCTTGATTATATGTCAAATAATTGTGGAAAAATTGTGCCACGGAAATACTGTAATGAACTTATTAGAAGTCCTTAGGCTGATGATTCGGTTTGAATCCCCAGCCTACGTGATGGTGTTTATAATGCTTCATTATTATATAAAAGATTATTTTATTTTATTTTTTTCTGTAAACCTTGACAGATAAATGTATCTTGCACACAAGAAATGCTGCTGTCACTGATTTATCTCAGTCAAAACAATATATACCAGTGCAATTATTTTTAAAAGGATGTGTACGGCTTTCTTGGGCTGTTTGAAGTAGATAGCATATTAGATACCCAATAAGGAAAATGTCAGTACCACTGAGAATTTGTAGTATGCAACATGTGGATTTAGAATGTTACATACACACAAACACACATAGGCACACATATCTATCTTGAAATGCATGTTTCTGAAAAACAGTAGTTAGAAATTAAGATTCCCAGTAAACTACTGCTTGTGTACAGTTTGATGTCATTTTAACACATTTTAATTATAAGTTGTTCCTATATTTGTCTTAAAATAATAATTTTAATAATCCATAAATACACACACACACACACACACACACACACACACACACACACACACACACACACACACCCATCTAAACGGAAATTTCTGTTTTCTGTAAAGCTCTTACAAAGACTGAGGAAAGACTGCCATCTTCTGTTACAGCATTCCTTCACAGGAACAGCTATTCTGTGGAGGATTGGATGCTAAAGAGTTATGTAACCCCCTTCCAAAAAAGCAAGTGTGAATTGAGAACTCTATTTGCATCCCATCCCATCTGGACTGAGTTTCAATTGTTCACTCTCAACAAATCACTATTGACCCCAGTCTGAAATTTACAGAGAAGGCCATTAAACCCATCATAACTAATCAAATAATCCCTTTTAAAAGTTGCAGTTTTGATTTGCTGTTAAAAGCTTCTACTCATTTGCTTAATTTGACCCTATGACTAGCCAGCTTTCAGACTGTGGATATAGGTAGTCCTCAACTTATGACCACAGTTGAGCCCAAAATTTATGCTGTTAAGTGAGAAATTTGTTAAGTGAGTTTTGCCTCATTTTACGGCTTCCCTTGTCACATTCGTTAACTGAATCACTGCAGTTGTTAAATTAGTAGAATGGTTGTTAAGTGAATCTGGTTTTCTCCATTGACTTTGCTTGTTAGAAGGTCGCAAAAGAGGATCACATGCAGGGGCGGGTTGCTGCTTCTTCGCGATACCGGTGCGCTGCATGCGCATTGGCATGTTTCGGCACTCGCGCATGTGCGGAAACAAAATCTTGTGAGGGGACGCGCGCATGCAAGCGATTTCGGTGCTTTTTTTGCTTCCGCGCATCCGAATGTAAATCACGTGATAAAGGGAATGCTATAAAGTCATAAGTGTAAAAAATGGCCACAAGTCACTTTTTTCAGTGCCCCTGTAACTTTGAACAGTCACTAAATGAACTGTTGTAAGTCAAGGACTATCTGTATTTACTTTCAGCAATATCCTTTAAATAAGCTGTTTGTTTCGGACATTCAGTCTTTTTCCTCCTGATTTTTTTAGAGCCCCAGTGGATCTTGACAAATAATAAACCTTTACTGATGCAATCATTAAATACTGTATTTATATTTCTACCATGCTATCATTTTTCTAATTTTCATTTCCATAGTTTCAGATTGGCAATCAAAGCACAAATAATATGCAAAAAATGCCTTCCCATCCCCCCACCCCGCCATATTTTAGATGTATGTCAAATTTATTCCGGAAGGCTTTCTTGATTTCTTTTTTTCCTCTTGTTTTTAAATGTCAGTTGTCTTATTTCCCCCTTCCCCCACAAATTTCTATAAAAAAAAAACATTTCAACATCCATTTAATAGTAACTGGCATTCAAAAGAAATATTCCAAAATATTGGCAATGTAGCTCTGTTCCGGATCATTACTAGGGCAAAATGGCAGAACATTACAAAATGATGTGACATCTCTAGTATCCCCCCTGTGGAAACACTGAACAAATCATTTGATGGAAAATAGCCAACTGAACTCATCAACCATGTATACACATAAAGTACTAAGCCAGACTGCCAAATCATTCAAACCTAAACTCAGGCTCCGATCGAAAGAAGACCAAACACACAAAGAATAACTTTCTTACTGAATTGAATTTCCAGCTTTGAATTTCCTCAGGAGGAGTTCTTCTTTAAGAGATCTTTTAAGAGTAAAAATATTGAATGGGGTGGGATGAAGACTAGGATAATAATAATACAGGTAGGCCTTGACTAAAATAGTTCGTTTAGTGGCCATTCGAAGTTTGAAGAGCCGTGGTGGCGCAGTGGTTAGAATGTAGTACTGCAGTCTACTTCTGCTGACTGCCAACTGCCTGCAATTTGGCAGATCGAATCTCACCAGGTTGACTCAGCCTTCCAGCCTTCTGAGGTGGGTAAAATGAGGACCCAGATTGTTGGGGGCAATATGTTGACCCTGTAAACCGCTTAGAGAGGGCTGTAAAAACACTGTGAAGCGGTATATAAGTGTAAGTGCTATTGCTACAATGGAATTGTAACGTATGACACTTTTTCATACTTAGGATCGTTGCAGCATCCCCCATGGTCAGGTGATCAAAATTCAGATGCTTGGGAACTGGTTCATATTTATGGAGGTTGCAGGGTCCATGTGATTACCTTTTGTGACCTTCTGATAAGCAAAGTCAATGGAGAATCCAGATTGACTTCACGACTAAGTTCATTGTTGTTAATAATAAATAAAATTTAATAAATAAAATTTAATAAATAAATTAATAAATTGTTAAGTGATTCACTTAACAATTATTGCAAGAAAGGTTGTAAAATGGGGCAAAGCTCGCTTTACAACTGTCTCCCTTAGCAGTAGAATTTTGGGCTCTGTTGTAATCTGGATTAGGATGTACCCAGTTGGTAATTGTTAGGTTCAAATAAGACAGGATGTTTTAATATCAATTGGTCTTTTGTGCTTGAATTCATTTTTTTAAAAAAATAAACTGAAAGAGAAGCCGGTCGGAGAACGAGCCAAGCCAGGACTGTCAAGCGTAAACTGAAGTTTTCGGTCCTTAATCATCTTGCTTGCATATACAGTATTTATGGGACAAGGAAGGAGAACTATTGTCCTTCTATATATGGACCTTCACAGCATTTCAGTCTCAGGCACACACACAATGCTTGCAGGGGAAAATCAGAAAATAATGTTTTTGCAATTACAGTCCACAGCTGCTGCAGTTCCAGTATGCCTGCTATACACAGGTGCAGCCATTACGACAATGAATAGTAGACATTAAAGGTGCCATCATCTATAGCAGTAATAATAACACCAGGGTTGGAAAAGGTATTTTCATTTGCAGCCGAATGTTAAGAGAGCAAGGGAAAAACAGCATAAAATAAAAGAAGCAATTCACAGCCCTCTTTGGTGACTCAGATGCTACCTAGAAACATTCAGATTTGAAAGAAAATTTCAGGCACTAGGATATTAGCCCAGCGGGTGGAAACCAAAAGCAATGAATGGTTTTAGGTGAATCCTTTTTAACATCCAGGAGAAGATAACATAATAGTTCCTGCCAAAGAGGTGTCATATTGCAGAAAAGCTGGCAAACACCGTACAAATCCTGCCCCCACCCGAAGGAAAATTAATGGAGAATGTGCAAACCCGCTAAGATTGTACAAATTTTAAAATGCAAGGACTGAAATTATTATTTATTTTCTCCGTTTCTACTCTGCCAGGAAGAACTCAAGGCAGCTAACGACATTTCAATAGCATTAAAATGAATACTAAAATTAACAGTCAAAAGCCCGACAAAGAGATTGTCAAAGCCCTAACAGCATTTCACAGCCCACAGAATGTTAGATTGTCACAATCTCGTTAGCCAGGTTTATTCCAAGTTAGAAAGAGGATCTCTTTTAATGTACTAGCTGACAAATGCGAGCTAAAACACACATGCCCAGTTTCCAATAAACTCTTTTACCTTTCTACTTGCAATAAACCTGACTAGCGAAACATTTACCTCTCCTGACTTAGGAGAAAGGTTAAGGAAATACAAAAGAATATCCATCTGTTCTTATTGAAGAATGTGGAAATAAGAATGAAGCCAAGAACCAGTAAGGGAAAATGATAGACAAGTGAGTTTGGGGAAAGGGCAAGTTTTCAAGATTCTTTGTAATTCCCTACAACAATAAAATAGCAATTTTATTGCAGTGTTCGTTTCCTGAACTGGCCTACCTCCCAAGGCTCACAGTTGTTTTGTGTGGTTCTAGATGGAACATTTGAAAGTAAGTAATCCATTTATCATCACCATCATCTTTTAACAATCCCATAATCCCTTGCGGGGTGGAGTCTGGGCAACTGAATGGAGGTAGCAGAGTGTTTAATGGCCGGATGCCCTTCCTGTCGCCAATGCAGAATTTTGTTCAGCAGATATATTCTCATTGTGTCCAGACAGAGAAATAGCTGTCTCTACCTAGGATCGAACTCACAGCCTCCTGATTGTGAGGAGAGAGCTCCACCTCTAGGCAACCTCACCACTCCCAAAATAAGTAACCAATTGCTAGGAGAAAAATAACCACAAGTGTACACACACCCTTACATGGCAGCCCCCCCCCCACACACACACTGCAGTCACACCACACAGCAGCCACTTACCTTCCTCCGGGCTGACTGGGACTTGTGACTTCCTGACAGACTTTGCTTAACAATGCCTGCCTCATAATCAGGAGGTTGTGAGTTTGATCCTAGGTAGAGGCAGATGTAGGGTCTCCTGCTTGGGCAGGGGGTTGGACTAGATGACCTGCAAGGTCCCTTCCAACTCTGTTAATCTGTTATCTGTTAACAACAGCAATGGGGACCACTGGCAGTGCCATCACTAAGCAATATGGGTCACGTAGTGTTGCATTCCACAATCACATCATTTTAGTGGTGGGAATTTATCCCAATTACTGTAGTTAAACGAGGACTACCTAATATCTACAGAATAGATATTTTTGTTTAATTTATTTAATTTATTTGCTGCCTATTTCACATTGAAATGACTCTGGGCAGGTAACACATCAAGATCCCTATCTTATTCTGGTGATCAGACTAGAGCTGCATTTTGCACCAATTGCAAGCTTTAGACTTAGAATAAATTGAGTCAACAGATAGAGAGATCTCTTGTCAAGGGCTAGATTGCTTCCTGGTCCTGGTAGTCCATGAGGCATTCAGTGGACTTCCTGCCAGTTACCTAGGAATCCATCAGACATGTGGGTTGGACTATCTGTCCGTCCATTTTGCCATGGTTACAGGCAGCAACAAGTCTCATCTCATATAGTTAGCCCTTTTTTATCACTTGTGTTCAGAAAAGAGAAATACAGATTGTAAGGGAAGGAAAGAAACTTACGACAAGTTCTTTATTTTCCTTTTGCAGACTAAAAGTATAGGTCAGCTTTTAATTTTTTTTTCCTTTCCAATTTGATTGGTTTTTTTAAGCAAGATTACAAAAAAAAAAAATTAAGAATACAAAGATACAGAAAAATAAACGAAGCGAAGAAATACTGAAGTCAATTAATAAATCTCACACACATCGAAACAAAAAAATAAATAAAATAAATTTCTGCGAAAAAAATCAGGTGGAACAACAGCTGATGACCTCTTTCTATTGGTCCACGATAGTATTACAGTAGGTAGGATATGCTGGTTTAACTGCTGCGGACAGGGTTATTCTTTATACCAGGGGTCTCCAACCTTGGCAACTTTAAGACTTGTGGACTTCAACTCCCAGAATTCCACAGCCAGCTTTGCAAAGCTGGCTGAGGAATTCTGGGAGTTGAAGTCCACAAGTCTTAAAGTTGCCAAGGTTGGAGACCCCTGCTTTATACTATTTATGTTGTTTGTATTTTTGTCATGGATTGCACCAGTGAGGCTAAAACCAATTTTGCTGTATACATGATGTACAATGACAATAAAAGCTATACTATACTTTAAATAAAATAAATAGGAGAAAGAGAGAAAGAAATAATAACCTGGAGATATTCCTATCTTAAAGGGCAAAGAAAGTGTTTAGTAGGTGGTCTTGCTTAGGTCTTCAATTTTTAGAGTTTTATTCCTCTCCCCAAAATTCAGATGAACATCAAAGAAACTAGAATATTATTTTTTGTAACCCACTTGTAAGTTATTTCAGAAAGCCATAACATCTGACTGTCTCTCTCTCTCTCACACACACACACCCAATGAACCCATATAAATAATGTACAATATAGTCCTGTGACCAACATATTTTCAGTCCTTTTTGCTCTCTGCATATACATCATGATGTTCTGAATGTAACATTCCTCCTCTCCAATAATTAAATCATGACAGCAGATTAATTGGATTTAAATTCCAAATGACTACAAAAGCAGAGAGATGAGTCAGTAGTCTATCCTAATGGGATGGTTTATTAAGAAGGTTTCTCTGACTGACATATAGACTAGGGTTATACATATTTAGATTTAATTAATTGAGTGTTGCCCTTTCTCTATAATGCTGCCCTGAAACATTAAGGTATTGAGAAATAAAAGTAAAAAAAGGTAGAACATTTTATCATTCATTAGATACAGGATGATCTCTCAACCCCAGGTCCTCTGCAGAATGCCTGAAACAGAAATCTTATTATCATTTGGCATGTAGTTTCACAAAGGATGAAGAAATGGTTGAAATAATGACTTTGTAAAAGACATGTCTGGTTTAAAATTGGATGCAAACAGACTTCTAGATCAGGGGCGGGTTGCTCACTTACCCATGCCGGTGCGCTGCGCGTGCATCTCCACATTTCGGGTGCGTGCACGCGCTATGCGCGCGCACCCCCTTGTACAATTTTGCTTCTGCGCATGCGCAGAAGCAAAATCGCGCCGAAATCTCGCGATTTTGGTGCGATTTTGCTTCTGCACATGCACGGAAGCAAAATCTCACTGAAATTTCATGTGGGGATGCGTGCGTGTGTGAGATTTCAGTGCGATTTTGCTTCCGCGCATGCACAGAAGCAAAATTGTGCTGCAATCTCACGCGTGTGCGCGTCCCCACGAGATTTTGCTTCCGTGCATGCGCAGAAGCAAAATCGCCCAAAAATTCGCAAAAAAATATGGTGATGCGCACGACAGACCGGCAGAGAGGGCTACGGAGCGGTCGCGCGCAAATTGCGCAATCGGCCACTCCCTACCGGAGCTACGCACTGGACAGCTCTGGCAGGAACCCACCACTGTTCTAGATAAGCTTCTCATTGAACATGGCTCAATAGATACAGGTAGACCTCGAATAACGACCACAAATGAGCCCAAAATTTAAGTTGCTAAGTGAAACATTTGTTAAGGGAGTTTGCCCCATTTTACGACCCGTTGCCACAGTTGTTAAGTGAATCATTGCAGTTGTTAAGTTACTAACAGGGTTGTTAAGTGAATCTGGTTTCCTCATTGATGTTGCTTGTCGGAAGGTCACAAAAGTTGATCACATGACCCCAGGACACTGCAACCGTCATAAATGCGAACCAGTTGCCAAGCAACTGAATTTTTGATCAAATGACCATAGGGATGCTGCATAAGTATGAAAAACAGTCATAAGTCACTATTTTCAGTGCCGCTGTAACTTTGAACGCTCACTAAATGAGTTGCTGTAAATCAAAGAGTACCTGTAGTTTTATTTAACTAAATGAATCGTCCACCCAATTGCTATGGCTGAGTTTTTATATGAGTCTCTTAATTTCTCTGAAAGGATCATTCTAGAAGTTTTAGGAAAAAAGTCTTTGCTGGCTTAGATTCAGAAACTGAAGTCCCATATTTTTGAAGAGGCCAGATTGCAGACAGCCTTTCTTTCTTTCTTTCTTTCTTTCTTTCTTTCTTTCTTTCTTTCTTTCTTTCTTTCTTTCTTTCTTTCTTTCTTTCTTTTCTTTTCTTTCTTTCCTTCTTTTCTTCTTTCTTTCTTTCCTTCCTTCCTTCCTTCCTTCCCTTTCTTTATTTCTCTCTCTCTCTCTCTCTCTCTCTCCTTACTTTTCCTTTCTTTTCCTTTCTTTTTATTTATTTAAACTTGTATGCTGCTCATCTCAACAGAGGTGATCCTAGGAGCCTTACAGACATCCAATTAAAATGCATTATAAAACATTAAAACAATAAATAACAATCATAAATTTAAAATGCAATTAAAATAAAACTTACTAGGCTGGAGAGGAAGAAATCAAACTATGTACGGAAAGGAGATAGAATGTTCTCTATCCATTAATCACCTCCAAAGTGCCCCACCCCTATTTGGCACAACAAAAAGCTCTTTGGGATCCCGCCAACCAAAATTCCTTGATTGACGGAACCCACAGCATGTCCCTTCTGCCAGTGCAGGTGGGTTGAGTTAATCCCATCGGGGTTAGTCAGTTTCTCAGATAGCCTGGAGCCATGCCATGCAGGGCTTTAACGGTGACAACCAACACCATGAATTGAACCCAGAAGCAAACTGGCAGCCAGTGCAGCTTGTGCAACAACGGTGTAACTTGGGACACCCTAGGGACTGCAAGAACTGCCCATAAAGCTGCATTCTGCACCAGCTGAACCTTCCAAATACTCAAGGATAGCCCCAAGTACAGCACATTGCAGTAGTCCAATCATGAGATGACCAGGGCGTGAGTGACTGAATTCAAGGATTCCCAATCCAAGAAAGTGTGCAACTGGCACACATGTGCAAAGGCTCTCATAGCCATGACTCTGCCACCTGTTCATTGAGCAGGAGTCACAGGTCCAGGAGAACCCCCAGATTGTGTCTGTCTGGGGTACTCTGGAGTCCAGAACTAAATGGGCTAAAGTCCCAGAACCGGAAGCTCCATCTACTCAAAGCCACTCAATCTTTCCAGGATTCAGCTGATGTTTGGTGTCCCCCATTGAGACCCCCACAACCTCCAGGCACCATGAAAGGACAGTGACAGCATCACTTGGATGACCGGGTTGAAGATGTAAACTTGAGCATCATCAGCGTACCAATGGTACCTCATTCCATGTTGATAAATGCTCTCACCCAGCAGCTTCATGTAGGCATGGGTGTCAAAGTCACAACATCACGTTGTCACGTGACATATCGAGACTTTTTCCTTCGCTAAACTGGTGGGCGTGGCCAGTGCGTGATGCATCTGGCCCGTGGGCTGTGAGTTTAACACTCCTAATGTAGGTGTCGTGCCAAGGCTCGACAAATGCACTTTGGTGGGAGGGAGAGACACTAGACTGGGGATCGATGGTTGCCAACACAACGAACTATTCTCAGCGGTTAAAAGCCTGACGCCGGTGAATAACGTAATGTTAAAGGAGACGCAGAAAAACCCGAGCAAAGTGAAGCTGCAACCGGAAAGAGACAATCTAAGCCATGTGCGGCTAATGACCAGCTGAGAGGGGAGGGCTTACAGTGCCGGATGGTGGTTTGGTGGGGGGGAATGATGAGGACTTGCATAAATAGCGCTGAGGCGGATGCTCTCAGCGCTGACTTTGACCTGAATTGGTTCGGCATGGTCTGAGCTCTTACCTGTAGCGTGATTAAAGCTGAAGTCCATACTTTTGAAAGTATCTTGACATCATTAACGCATGGGTTTGGCTTAGCCAGTCCGAGAGAAAGTCAGCGCTGTTAAAAGAGTAGAGAGAGTACTGAGCCATGCAGCATGCCACAAAGTTGTGGACTGGATCTTTTTCCCTATCAACACCGATTGGAACCGGCCTTGGAGAAAGGAGCCAAACCAGTGTTAAGACGGTGCTTAAAAACCAAACCATGTAGCCAGCTCAAAAGGATATCATGGTCAATGGCATTGAAAGTCACTGAAAGGTCAAGGAAAGCAAGGATGGATGCACAACCACTATCTAGCTCTTGCCAGAGACCACTCACAAGCAGGGGTGGGCTGCTGGGGGTTCGGGAGAACCTCTAGCTAAGATTCTGTGCAGTTTGGAGAACCCCCAAATCCCACTCCTGGCTGGCCCCCACTCACCCCGCCCAGGAGTCTCCACGTGGCCCATTTTGGATGCAGGTAAGTGCAGGGTGGCGTGGAGGCTCGGGGAGGGCAAAAACCGGGCCTACTGGAAGTTTGGGAAGGCCGGAAAAGGGCCCGTTTTCAGCCTCCAGAGGGCCTCTGGAGCCTGGGGAGGGCAAAAATGCCCCCCGGTGGTGCAGGAGGTGAACTAGATCACGCCCACCATGGCCACGGCCACCCAGCAACCAAGCAGAGAACCCCTTGCTAAAATTTTTGAAGCTCACCCCTGCTCACAAGTGAGACCAATGTTGTTTCTGTCCCATAACTGAGCCTGGAACCTGACTTTAAGGGCTCTAGATAATCTGTTTCATTTAAGACCCTCTGAAGCTGCCAAAAAATCATCTTCCCTACCATTTTCCCTAAGGTGGGGGACTAGACAAAAATTTTCAAGACAGTGGGATTAAGAGGTGGCGGTTTTTTTAAAAGAGGGTCCAACCAGGGTCTCCTTAAAAGGTCCCAGAAACATCCCTTTCTTGCAGTGAAGAATTTACCACTGCCTGAACCCACCTGGCTGTCACAGTCCTGGAAGCGTTTGCATGGAGGTTAATTGCAAATAATAAATTTAATTTTAATTACATTCAATTGTAAAAATTAAATTAAATTAGGTTTTTACTCTTGCCCCATTATTTTTTGGAAAATAATGGCTTTCCCACTCAAATGTAGCTTTTGGCCTAAAACTATTGCACGTACTTGTCCTAGATTATCTATTTATACTTATTCTATTTGAAAACTGAGACCAAGGTACCATGTAAGTAGTCACATTACAACAGCGGTGGGATTCAGCAGGTTCTGACCAGTTCTGGAGAACCGCTAGCGAAAATTTTGAGTAGTTCGGAGAGCCGGTAGCGGAAATTTTGAGTAGTTCGGAGAACCGGTAAATACCACTTCTGACTGGCCCCGCCCCCATCTATTCTCTGCCTCTCGAGTCCCAGCTGATTGGGAGGAAATGGGGATTTTGCAGTAACCTTCCCCTGCCACGCCCACCAAGCCATGCCCACCAAGTAACACCATCCCCACAGAACCGGTAGTAAAAATTTTGAATCCCACCACTGCAATTACACCCTAAACAGCTTGGGTCTGAGATTATTTGGATGACCATCTGTATACCAATGAACTCCTTTAGAGGTTGTACTCATATGTACATGCATACATGCACAATGTATGGCCATTTCCATACATTGCATTTCCATACAAAGCTAAAATAAAAGTACAAGATGTGGCAAAAAGAATGTTTAGGTTTCTCCATTGCTTTTCAAACTTTTTTTTTAAACGAATGGTTAATACAGTATATGTTTGTGACCACTAGATGGCACTACTGCTATGTCTCATTTAAAAGCAGATACCTTTAAAAATATTGTCAAAATAGTTCTAGCAGGAGTGGAGAAACTTACCATTCCATAGATGTTATTAAGTTGCAATTCCCAGAAACCCTCACTGTGAACTCACTGGCTGGGTCATGTCATTTTTCTGTTCAAATTAGTCACTCAAGGCAGCTTATTCCAAAAAACAAAGTAAACATTCAAAAGATAAAGACAATTTTGCATTTAAAGGCCAGGTTAAAGAAACGTATTTAATTTCTAAACTTTTAGAGGTGGAGAGCATAGGAGTCAAAACGACTCCCAGGGCAATTGCCTGGGACAGAGGTAAGGAAAAATTCCCTTTCCACATGGTTGATAAACTGGTTTTCCAGGTGAAAAAGAAAAGAGTATCAGTAAGAGATACTCCTTGAGCTGACTGGAGATTCCTTCCTTCTGATTCATCGTAACTTGTGTCGATATGAAAAGACAGAAAATTTGAAATGTATATACCAGTGATGGCGAACCTATGGCACGGGTGCCACAGGTGGCACGCGGAGCCATATCTGCCGGCACACAAGCCATTGCCTAGCTCAGCTCCAGCACGCATGTGCGTGCCGGCCAGCTGATTTTTGGCTCGCACGGAGGCTCTGGGAGGGCATTTTTGGCTTCCAGAGGGCCTCCGGGGGGACTGGGAAGGGTGTTTTTGCCCTCCCCAGGCTCCAGGGAAGCCTCTGGAGCCTGGCTAGGATGAAAAATGGGCCTACCAGGCCCACCAGAAGTTGGGAAATGGGCCATTTCCGGCCTCCAGAGGGCCTCCAGGGGAGCGGGGGAGGCCGTTTTCGCCCTCCCCAGGCATTGAATTATGGGTGTGGGCACTCGCGCATGCGCGATAGCACGCGTGCATGCACTTTCGGCACCCGAGGGAAAAAAGGTTCGCCATCACTGGTATATACTTTTAAAATAATTATTATGCCATGGGGAAGATCAAGATGGATTGTATAAGCATGGAAGAGCATTCATTTTTATTTAGGGACAGAGCACCTGAAGAGAGAGGAAAATAAGATTTATACCTTTTAAATGTTAATGTTTTTGTTTTCTTGTGCTGCTGAATGAGTCCTTCTCAGATCCAGAACAAAACAGCTTATTTTCTGTTTCATACATTAAAATCATATAGAGGTTTTAAAACCATTAATTCAAATTTCATAAAACTCAGGGACTTCTGGCAAACTAGAAATTGTCAAGACTTATACTGTTAGTTCTTAAATGATTTGCAGGTCTAAATTATGACAAATAGATTCTAGGATACTAAATACAAGGGCTTCTGTGTTTCTTGTTTCTAATATGAGCCTGTTAAAATTGGTAATCTTTTTAAAGTTAGCCAATCAATCATACTTTTACCAATGATTTTATTACTGCATTTCAATATTTTTATTGACATTTCTTGCATTTTTAAATCTGACTAATTAAGAATTTGGAATACCGCTCAGAGAAATTGTCCAGAATGCATAACAGACATAATGGTACAGTTCATAAAAACATAGTAATGTACACTGATAACATTAATTCCCAAAGCAGAATGTTCCGGGAAGTGCATTACATAGAAGTCATATAAACCAAGTTTACATTAATTGCTCATGCTGATTTTGAACACACCAGCTCATTAATCTTTTTCTTTAAAAAAAAAAGCTGCTGATTTTTTAAAAGGAAATTTGAACTTATTTGTTTTTATTCTCTGAAATGAATACCTGGCTTTGTTGGTTTCCACTCTTAATCTGAAATGTTTTTTTTCCCAACAATGCAACTCTGCAACAAGCAGCCAACAAACACCCAGACAAGCTGAAAGTTATTCAATATCCTAGTTGCTTAATTCTTATTAATTTATTGTGTTTCCTCATAGCATTTATCTCTTTTAAAAATTGCAAAAACACTTCCAAAATTCTACTGTTTAAAAAACATTTTTAAAATCAGACAATTTGAAAGATGCATATTCTGTACAGTTCAAGTCAAATCATTAATATAAATTGTCCCTGAGATATTTCCAAGAAAATTTTGCTTCCGCGTAACAATTGCTATAATGGAATGATGAAAATGCTATAATGCTATAATGGAATAATTCCATGATAGGTATCCTTCATTATTCAGCCTAGAATAAAGACGAATCCATACATAGTTCAGATCACACAGAACAGAGATATCTAATTTTATATCTATAAGGAAAACCAGAACCACAATATTTCACAGTTCTTTATCATTATTTTCCAATCAAACAGGACATGCTTTTCAATCTAGGTGAATAAATCTTGAATGTTTTAAGATCTGAATATTCCCTTTTGCCAAAAATGAGAAAAATCATAAACATAAGGCCTTTTGATATGTTATGAGCAGCTGTTTATAAAATTTTACAGTCTATTCCTTGGGAACACCACTGCCAGCGGTTTTTTTTTTATAATTTAACCAATTTGAAAAGTTAACAGGAGAAAGGAAAACCTTAGAAGTTAGGTGGAGCAACATGCCTGAACAATAGATAATATATATTTTCAACAAATGAAACACAAGAATAAATATTTAAATGCAGTACAAGCCTTCATTAAAATAGCTTTTTTAATTTATAAAAACTTATAAATCTTGTCCTTGAAGTATGTAAACATTACCAAGTAAGAGTTGTATTTGGATAAAAAAGTCCAGTTCTGTTTACGTCCTTTAAAAAGTGTTTTAAAGGAAGCCACCGTATGCCTTCTCTGTAACTTTTGTTCGATGATCTTCTTGCAGACGATTTCCAGTTTCACTTTTGTTTCTTGGTTTCATTACAGCTGCTTGCCTCCATTTCGATGGCCTGGTTCCCTCTGCTGAATTTTTGAGATTTGTTTGGTAGCACCAGTAATACCAATATACATAAAATATGCATATGGAAATACAGTGATCTGTAAGTGATGAGAGACAATATAAACCAGTTACCAACTGCAACTACAAAAACCGTGGCTTTATTAAACCACTTTAATAAGTTCCACAGCTCAGCCAAAGCCCATCATGACAGCTGAAGTGATATTCTGAGCAGATAATTTAAGGGGCTTTACACGGGACATTTCCTGTTCATCTGTTCACACACCTGCCCAGTCACTCTAATGCACAATTTGAAACTAATATAAATAACTTACTTGTATAATTTAATTGTCGGCTCAACAGCAAGGAGAACAAATGGTGCCACAGTGTAGCAAATGGACAGCTGAGTTGCCAACCAGGTGACCATGTCATAGCCCACCTTGAGCAGCTTGGATGAGATGAAGACGGGTCGACAATTGTTCCTAACCTTATTAAAAAAAATAATCGAAATGTTTTAAAAGAATTTTCACATAGTGCATCTCTCACAGATTTCTAGTCTATGCATATGCTACCTGGTTTTGGTAAAGTTTTGCTATAATGTATGAAAATGTTTGCTTTCTTCTTCCTACTAATTAAAAAAAAACTTTCAAAAGCTATGAGGAAAAGTTAGTGAGATCAGCAGCTGAATGGAATCGGTAGGAATACTATAACCCTATGAATAAGGCCCTCCATTTCAGTTGAGTAAACACATGTTACAAATTCAATCAGAATTTTTCTCCAAGCGCCAAATCTGATATAATAATTAGCATGTAAAGACTTTTCTGAAATGGCACATGTGTATCTATACAAATAATAAAATTTTACTCACGCCAATTGTTTAAAAAGTCTAAATTTCAATAAATAACAACTTACAAAATCATCCTTAAACAGGTTACACAATTAACTAAGTACAGGAATGTAATACATATTCATAACTATGCTCATATTTTCAGACTGGCTAAGTCAAACCCGTGAGTGAATGACTTCAAGACACTTTCAAAAGTATGGACTTCAGCTTTAATCACGCTACAGATAAGAACTCAGATCATGCCGAACCAATTCAGGTCAAAGTCAGCTCTGAGATCATCCTCCTCTCAGTGCTATTTATGCAAATCCTCACCATTCCCTCCCCCCAAACTACCATCCGGTGCTGTGAAGCCCTCCCCTCTCAGCTGGTCATGGCTTAGATTGTCTCTTTCCGGTTGCAGTTTCACTGTGCTCGGCGTCTCATGTAACAGGATGTTAATCACCGGTGTCAGGCATTGAACTGCTGAGAAGAGTTTGTTGTGCTGCCAACCATCGATCCCCCGGTCCAGTGTCTCTCCTTCCCACCAAGGTGCATATGTCGAGCCTTGGCATGACACATATATGGTCTGAATGAGCAGTGAATTGACCTGACATGAATTGAACTGAACTTTATTTGGCCGAGTGTGATTCAACACACAAGGAAATTCTCTCCACTACAGAAGTACTCAGTTTACATGCAAAGCAATAGAATAATAAGTATAATAATACCAATAAAAGGGGGGTAATAAAAAGAAGATAATAAGGATAAAAAATAACACCGCAGCGACACACTATAGGTTGATATATATACAAATTAGACAGAACTATGAGAATTAGGTGTTCAGGAGAGTGATGGCACAAGGGGAAAATGTCTGTGTGTCTAGTTCTTTTGGCATGCAATGGCCTATAGCGCTGTCCTGAGGGGAGGAGTTGAAACTGTTTATGTCCAGGATGTGAGGGGTCTGTAGATATCTGTTCAGCCCTCTTTCTGACCCATGCAATATGTAGGTCTTCTATGGAAGGCAGATTGCAATTGTTCTTTCTGCAGTATTAACTACCCATTGGAGTCTGTACCTGTGCTGTTTGGACAACAACAACAACAACAACAACACATATTCTTTTTCTGTATCTATTTTCCAAGCTGCCTCAAAAACCTTAAATTCTGCAACCAAAAAAATGGACAAAAGAGCATTGATTTCTAAATGTAAATATTTTTTAAAGAAAAACAAGGGCACACTAGAGTTTTCAAAGAGCTCAGGATGCACTGTCAAGCATTAGCTATACAGATACAACATATGATCATTACATTACAGATAGACAAGAAAAATATTTCTCTCTCTGGGCACAATGAACAAAACTCCGCATTGGTGACAGGAAGGGCATCTGGCCAGTAAACACTCAGCTCCATTCAGTTGCCCAGACTCCACCCCGCAAGGGATTATGGGGTCGTTAAAAGAAGAAGATGAGATAGACAAGAAAAACAACCAATTCTGACGTTTGTATATCTTTACAGCATTCAATAGGAGAGACTGTTCCATGTACTAATTATTCTAATATGTGATGCTACTCAATGAAATATCTAGGAAACGGGTGTACTACTTCCAAAAAAACCCACGATATTTGAGATAGATACAATTTAATACAATGAAGTGAAAACGTGTTCTTCTTTGGAAATCAGTAGCACTTGTGGAATTTATGACTGATTTTGTCTGGGTTTGTACCCACAGGGGGAAAAAAAGGATTAACAGGGATACATACTCTTCTGGCTGCTAGTGTCATAAAGATGCCAGTGGTAAATGTAAAATAATATCCAGGATAAACACCGTGCCAAAGAGCTGAGAGAAGAAATGTTAAGGCCGTAGGATACCAAGAAGTCCGATCGTAACATACACTAAGAAGAAAATTAGAAAAAGAAAACGTATAAATATGCAGGTTACATGCAATTATATCTGAGTTTATTACTATGCCACAGAATCAGAACCGATTCTGATTCTTTATTTGTTTCAGTCAAAACTGTTCTTAGAAGAGTTATTAAGGACTAGATACTATTTACTGACTATTCCCCTATTTCACTGCACATAAAAGGAATGGCAAGAAAATTCTGATTTAAAATACCATCATTAATTGAACTCGGATTTCATACCTACCGGTAAATAAATCTGAAATGTTAAAAGAATAAGTATCTAGAGCACACAATATTTGTGTGGCTCTTACAATATACAACTTTGCTTTTTTTATTTTAAATGTATTGTTTTATCATAGAAAATAAAATACAAAACAATAAAACCAACAAACAAAATGAAACAAAGCAAAAACATACATTCAACCCTAACAACAAAAAACAAAAAAAAATAGTGTACAAAAAAAGAGGAAAAGGGGATCAATTTAAATGGAACCTATCTATTAAATGTAACATTTAAAGGGATCCTATCTATTAAATTTAACATTTAAAGGGATCCTATCTATTAAATTTAACATTTAATAGATAGGATCCACCCTGGCTGGGTGCCGAAAGAGAAGAAAAAGCAATAAATTATCCTTCTCTTTTATATGTATGTATGTATGTATGTATGTATGTTACACTAATCTTCAAATCCCTCTGTTAACAATCTGTAATTATATTTAGCACATAGAAAGTCCACAAATGGTATGTAAATTTACTTTTGATCAGAAACTTACATAATTTCTATTTATATTTCAGACTAACTGTTATGGTTACGATTGTGTATAGAAATGTTGCTAAGATGAGAAGTGCAAAGCATCTTGTGTTTGAAGCAATTCTTTTATTGCCTTTGTCGGTGTTTAGAAAGATCACTGTTGTAATTCCTAAATACGTCTGGCAATGATCTACGTAATAGCTAAATTATTATTTTTTATGGAAAGGGATTCTCATCCTCGTCCATCAACACGTGGAATTAAAATTGGTCAATGGTGTAAATTAAGAAAGCATCGCTGTTCTTTTGCAGCAAATGAGGAAGAAGACTGTTCTTCACAAACATTTTTGTACCAAAAGCTCAAGCCACAAACATTTCAGTAACAAGAAATTTGTCCATTAGTGATAATAACAGAGTGCATGCGCACACGCACACACATTAACTGAGGATATATAGCTGAATAATACAAAATTAAAATGAAATTATTTTAGTGTAAGGTTGTGGGCCAACTTCCAGAAATGGATACACAGAGTGCTATTATTAGTAGGCAGTATCATTTGAAGTTTTATCTTAGGACCAGGAGCGTATTGTGAAAATCTTTTTTTTTCTTTTATCATTACAAAATGATGAGAATTCCAGAGAAAAAAATATTTTTCATTTTCACTGAATGCAACACTGTAAATAGAGATTGAACCACTGTTGAGGAAAACCACAAAACACTTAAGTTTTTTTTTTACCGTTTAAGCCAGGCAGTTGTTTGAATATTCCAGTTTTCTAAGTACATTTTAAAACTTGTTGCCATCTAAGAGTGAAACAAGCATGCATTATTAGGTTTCCTAATACTAAAAATGTCACTTTCCACCCATATTTTAAGTTACATTAGTTCTGTATGTTTCATTACAGCTATATTACACCCTATAATACACTTTTTAATTGGCAAAAGTCAAGGTTAAATATTGGGGGTTTCACAATTAAAAAAAACATTTCTGGGAAAAATATCAGGTATATTTGGATATGAATAAGCAGGATTCTCCTTTGGCAGGGGACAGGGAAAGGGAGGAAGAAAAGGAAAAGTAGGAGGAGGAAGATTTAAAAGCCAGAATAATGGCTTTTGTCCTTGCCTGCATATTGTACCAGTGCAGCAAATGCATTATCTTCCTGCAAGAAGTTATTTATTTATTTAATTAGTGACATTTATATACCGCCTCACAGTGCAAGCACTTTCTAAGAGGTTTACACCAGTAAGCAATGTATATTTATATTGCCCCCCAACAATCTGGGTCCTCATTTTACCTACCTTGGAAGGATGGAAGGCTGAGTCAACCTTGAGCCAGTGAGATTTGAACCGCTGACCTGCGGATCACAGTCAGCTAAAGTGGCCTGCAATACCCCACTTTAACCGCTGCGCCACCTCGGCTCCAGAGGTGGGTTCCTGCCGGAGCTGTCCGGTGCACAGCTCCGGTAGGGAGTGGCCGATTGTGCAATTTGCGTGCGACTGCTCCGGAGCCCTCTCTGCCGGTCCATCACGTGCATTGCCATTTTTTCCTGTGAATTTTTGGCCGATTTTGTTTCTGCGCATGCGCGGAAGCAAAATCATGCCAAAATCTCATGAGGGGACGCACACGCGCACAAGTTTTTGTTGAGATTTTGCTTTTGCGCATGTGCGGAAGCAAAATCGCACCAAAATCTCAGTTGCGCATCCCCTCGCAAGATTTTGGCGCAATTTTGCTTCGACGCATGCGCAGAAGAAAAATCGCACGAGGGGGCGCGCGTGTGTAGCGAGCGCACGTACTCCCAAAGCATGGAGATGCGCGCGCAGCGCACCGACACCGGTAAGGAAGCAACCCACCACTGCTCGGCTCTTATTGCATGAAATTTGGACTTTCTCCACTTTTATTTAGACAAGTTCTAAATATGGGGTCTGGAACAATTTCCAGTTCCAGTGTTATCTCTAAAGAAGACTCTGACCATACTTCAACTTACCTCAATATTCCTGATATTCAAATTAGACAGTAGATCCCAGCGATAATTGCCTTTCTCATCCACACCATTGAATCCAAAACCAGCTGCATTATTAATTGCATCAGCTGCAAAAAAAAAAAAAACACCTTAGGATGAAATATAAAAACCTACCTGACATATGTTTAACAATTCTTAGAATGTTATGTCCTAATAGAACTATTTTTCAATTCCCACTTTATAAGGGAATTTATTACTACGGAAGATATAAAATAGTTGTTTTAGAAACCATGAGTTAAATTCCCTTTGTATATATGAAAGGCATCACTGGTTTTGGGAAGTAGGCCTGATTGAGAAAGCAAATTCAAGGAAGCAGAAGCCAAATGTATGTAAATATACTGTATACATTAACAGAACAACTGCTTCTGAATGAATGTAACAGCGTTTTATTCAGAATTCCAAGTCAGTTAAGTTTATGTTCAGAATTATCAAATCAAATTAAATCAATCAATTTTTAAAGTAACGTTTTGGAATATGTAATTGTGGACCAAAACTAATAGTCCTGAAACAATATTTTAACTTTTTTTTTTAAAAAAAACAGCTTTGGAATTTTAAACACTTTGATTTTTTATTTGACTTCTATTTTTTTTTCAGTTAACATTAGAACAAAATGATTTTTCATTGTTTTGTAACTTTCTCCAATAGCAAATCTATACTGTTTTTCATATAAAAAGGGGGTTGTCCTATTTATAAGCAAGAATAACAGCAGTTCTTTTTGATTGACAAAATATTACATTCTGTAGCTAAATTGTGTAGAGAGAAAAAGGGGGGATTAATGCTACTCAGTATTAAGAAAAATGATAAACTCTAGGATTTACTGCTATAGAAAAGCACTTTGCTTTTCTCCTTTCCCAATACAGAAATATATTTATTATCCCAATTGCTCCACAAACTCAATTCTAAATTTTGTTTCTATCAACAGAGGAACAACATTCAAACTATCTAATGTACTTTTTGCATTCTTCTACTTATGCATTTTAATTTTATATGCATTACCATTTTGATGCTTAAGGAGAAAAAAATCCTTTGCTATGGAGGTTGCTGTGTGCAGGACATTCACAATATGATTGCTACGGCCTTCAAGGAATATTACGAAGTGAAAACACAAACTTAAATCTTTGAGCTTTGTTTATCCTCCAAAGTAAAAAAAAGGAGTCCGTTCTAGCTTTTATTTGGGAACATCATACTCTGGACATTTTAGAACCTGAGTCAGTATGTGACTCATTTTTGCCTCAAACTCTCATCATGACCTGTCCACATACTGTATAATTGCGTAAGTCACAATTTATTGGCTTTGCCCAACGCCCTACATCAAAACTAAACAAACCATAATATGATTTAGAAGATTGTTTGTACCCTTCACAGAGCATGACTTGATCCAGTATGCCTGTTCCATCCTGTTTCTGTCTGGATTGTTTTTAAGCCTTAAAATATCCACTGAACTTTAAGCCAGCTGAGCAAAGTACAATGGCTGTTTAACTTTGGGACTTGCAAAAATGCAAACGCTTCTTATACTACAGCCGTATTTTAAGCAGCAGTAATTTGTGATATGGTGATAGGCGGGACAGGTTCCTCTTACCTGGTTACTGGTACGCTGCGTGCGCATCACGTTTCACGCACGCTCGCTATGCGCGTGCATTCCCTTGCGCGATTTTGCTTTTGTGCATGCGCAGGAAGCAAAAATCACCGAAATCTCATGAGGGGACGCGCGCATGAGCATCCCCTCGCAAGATTTTTCTTCCGTGCATGCGCAGGAAGCAAAAAAAGGCCAAATATTCAGAAAAAAGATGGTGCCGCGCGACAGACCGGCAGACGGCACCGGAGCCATCACGTGCAAATTGCGCAATCGGCGGGTCCCTACCGGAACGGCGCACTGGACCACACCAGTAGGAACCCACCACTGGTGATAGGACAGGAATCCCCCCCCCTGAAAATGTCAATCTGATCTTCTCAGAAACACTTGTTTGGGAAAGGGGAGGATGGGAGAAGCAGGCAGAAGTCACCTCCCTTTCTTTCAAAAGGCTATCCAGGAAAGGGAAGTAAACCATATCATTAAAATACTTAGGGCTGCAAGCATTCTCTAAAAGATGCTTCACTTTCCAGAAGTTGTGTGTAAAAGCAGCCTTTTCTCAGCCCATCTCATAACTGATGAAGAAAGCAAAGTGAACCACTTTATAACATGCAGCTAAGGATGCCCTGAAATCAGGTATTTTCATTCCTAAAATTAGGCTTTCTGGATGGCTTCTATCCTGAGTGAGAATCGGTTAGCATATTGCATAATTTGTGGCAGGATCTGGGGTCTACCTTGCCTAAATCTTCATCAATGACTTGGACGAGGGGATAGATGGGGAACTCATCAAATTTGCAGATGACACCAAACTGGCAGGAATAGCCAACACTCCAGAAGATAGGCTTAAGATACAGAAGGATCTTGACAGACTTGAACATTGGGCGCTATCTAACAAAATGAAATTTAATGGTGAAAAAAGTAAGGTTCTACATTTAGGCAAGAAAAACAAAATGCACAGGTACAATATATGTGGTACCTTGCTCAACAGTAGTAACTGTGAGAGGGATCTTGGAGTCCTAGTGGACAACCATTTAAATATGAGCCAGAAGTGTGCAGCAGCTGCCAAAAAAGCCAACACAGTTCTAGGCTGCATTAACAGAGGGATAGAATCAAGATCACGTGAAGTGTTAATACCACTTTACAAAGCCTTGGTAAGGCCACACTTGGAATACTGCATTCAGTTTTGGTCGCCATGATGCAAAAAGGATGTTGAGACTCTAGAAAGAGTGCAGGGAAGAGCAACAAAGATGATTAGGGGACTGGAGGCTAAAACATATGAAGAACGGTTGCAGGAACTGGGTATGTCTAGTTTAATGAAAAGAAGGACTAGCTGAGACATGATAGCAGTGTTCCAATATCTCAGGGGTTGCCACAAAGAAGAGGGAGTCAAGCTAGTCTCCAAAGCACCTGAGGGTAGGACAAGAAGCAATGGGTGGAAACTAATCAAGGAGAGAAGCAACTTAGAACTAAGGAGAAATTTCCTGACAGCTAGAACAATTAATCAGTGGAACAGCTTGCCTCCAGAAGTTGTGAATGCTCCAACACTGAAAGTTTTAAAGAAGATGTTGGATAACCATTTGTCTGAAGTGGTGTAGGGTTTCCTGCCTAAGCAGGGGATTGGACTAGAAGACATCCAAGGTCCCTTCCAACTATTCTATTCTATTCTATTCTATTCTATTCTATTCTATTCTATTCTATTCTATTCTATTCCATTCTTATTCTTATTCTATTCTATTCTTAAATTGTCCTGGTCCTGGAAAATTTAGACCAGCCTTTATTAACCTGATGAACTTGAGCATTTAGATTTCAATTCCTTTAACAAGGACAACCATTATAAGATTGTGGGATTTGATCAAACGTATCAGGAAGATACTAAGACTTAATCTTAGTGTTGCTATATTTATGGGTGTTGATATATTTAATAATTAATTTAATAATTAATTTAATAGAGGGACGTGGTGGCTCAGTGGCTAATACGCTGAGCTTGTTGATGGAAAAGTCGGCAGTTCAGCGGTTCGAATCCCCAGTCTTGTCCCAGCTTCTGCCAACCTAGCAGTTCGAAAGTACGTAAAAAATGCAAGAAGAAAAATAGGGATCACTTTGGTGGGAAAGTAACAGCGTTTTCCATGCGCCTTTGGTGTTTAGTCATGCCGGCCACATGACCACGGAGACGTCTTCGGACAGCACTGGCTCTTCGGCTTTGAAACGGAGATGAGCACCGCTCCCTAGAGTTGGGAAAGACTAGCACCTATGTGCGAGGGGAACCTTTACCTTTTATATTTAATAAGTGCAACGGACTGAAACACTGAAACACTGTTGATGTCCTGGACTGTGTGTTTAACATCACATTAAACACTGTTATAGAACTGCAAGAGCATATCCAACACAAAATAACTAATTCTAAATAAAAATATTATCAGATGTTTCAACGCATATATGAATTTTAGCTTGTCTGATATCCTCTGACACTTATTCGGACTGGTAAATAGATGTGCATTTATAATTAGAAAAGTCATAAATTTTCATCAGAAATAATGTGCTTAATGTCAAGTGTATAATACATCAATATTCCATGTTTTTGTATCACATTTATGCCTTAATGCAGAGGTTCTCAACCTTCCTAATGCTGCGACCCGCCCCCACCATGCCCGCCCCGCCTCCGCACCTGCCGCCGCGACCCCCGCCCCGCCACCGCCATTTGAGTTCTTTTACCCTCTGCGCATGCACAAAGTGTTCTGCGCATGCGCAGAAGGTAAAAATCCCAAATGGTGGCATCCGGGCGAAGTCTCCCAACCCCTGTGAAAGGGTTGTTCGATCCCCAAAGGGGTCGCGACCCCCAGGTTGAGAACCGCTGCCTTAATGGATAAAATGGATACATCCACATTAAGTACAGGTGATCCTCAAGTTACAACAGTTCATTTAGTGATCGTTCAAAGTTACAACGGCACTGCAAAATAACCATTTTTCACACCTATGACCGTTGCAACATCCCCATGGTCACATGATCAAAATTTAGATGCTTGGCAACTGACTCGTATTTATGACGGTTGCCTTGTCCCGGGATCACGTGATCCCCTTTTGTGACCTTCTGACGAGCAAAGTCAATGGGGAAGCCAGATTCACTTAACAGCCATGTTACTAACTTAACACCTGCAGGGATTCACTTAACAACTGTGGCAAGGGAGGTAAAAAAAAAGGACATAATTCACTTAACAGCTGTCTCACTTAGTAACAGGAAATTTGGGGCTCAATTGTGGTCATAAGTTGAGGACTACCTGTATAAGAATGCCCTGGAAAAACAATCCTAAACGAACCTTACCAAGTGTCCAAGCAAAGTAGTATTTGGGCTTTGAGGCTTGCATGACCACATATAGAAAACCAAGCCTTGTCAAGAATGAAGATTGGTTCATAAAGTGATCGTCAACAATGTAAGTGGCTGGGAAAGTCTTGGTAAGCGTCAAGAACACCACCATAGATAGAAGCGTGATACCAAGTTTCTGCAGGATGGCTCCCTACAAAGGAAACAGAATAAAATATCAGTGTGATTACATCTGAGAAAATAAAGCCTTTAAAACAAAAACTAAGTCTTTTAAAAAATGAATATTAAAGTTTGTTGCAAAAATCAAAACCAGAAGCACACACAGATGACTGGTTCAGCTGGATTCATAAACTTCTTTATAAACATAGTAACAGATGAAGAGTTATTTAGCAGAGTTCTTCTTCCATGTAGCAACAGTTAAAAGTAAAACACAAGCAGCTTCTAGTTCAGAGTTCAGAGAGGACAAGAGAGCAGAGTGGAGAGTACAGAGTGTGGACCTGGAGCCATGCCCTGCCTTAAGCTTAAGTATTCAGTTTCGATTCTCTGCACAGACTCAGAAGTGGTTAGCTCCCATTGGCTGATTCAGTTGCTATGCCTATTCATTGGCTAATCTTGTTAATATGGTTCTCCGAGTCATGAATATTCTAACAATGAACTACTGAAAGTATGACTCATTGTCTGCACTTCCTAATATTGAAAAAAAAGGTATTTTCTTCTGGATTATTAGTATTAAAAATGATATGATCTCCAGCTGTGGAGACAGCACCACTGCCTCTTAACAGCCACATTGTCAAAACAATTTCAGCATTTCAGAATTAGCATTTTGTGGCTTACCACTGGAGAAGGATCAGGAAATCTATCACAACTCTTCTGTTTCCAGCTGACCTTTATTAACTTCATCTGCACGTGTCTCCCTTCAATGAAATCTATATAATCCTTAAAATTACTGCATGGGCCAGCAATAATACTCATGAAGTTGAGCTGATAGCTCAGATACTCCAATAAGGAAGGTCTTGTCCTGTCAAAACAATCATGAATATATGTATATTTCAAACATTTTTTGGAAAAAAAAGCAAATATTAAATGTTTAAATAAATGGCAGTTTTATTTTAAACAGAGTTCAAAAGTCTGAGAAAGAAAAACTAGTGAAACATATAATAAGACACAATTGTTTGGAGGACATTGTCAAGAGTGAAAATTCTCCTACAATGACATTTGGAGATTGATTATTTCATGAATAAAAGAATTTGTGCAGTCAAGAGAGACCACATCCACTAGGTTATCTGATTAGGCAATTACATAGGTATTTGTATAAGGATGTATATTCAAATATTTTCAATTACATGTGCAATTTCTATTATCTCTGTCTCCCATTTCACTTCTTGCTAGAGCAGACATGAAATCCTTATCTATAACTGCCTTTTCTGCATCATGAGTATTGCAAAAAATCAGGAACCAAGGTGATTCAAATGAGTACAAGTTTAATCCATGCTAGCTCTCTACAAGAATCTGAACTACTAACAGCCAAGGCAAATTAGCAGTAGATAAGAATCAATGGAATTCAAGGTGGGCTGGACTTAGATCTCTTGTGAAGGGACTCCAAACTGGTGACATGCTTGACCCCTCCCTTGGGCTCAGCCTGGTCATCTCCTACAATTTGTTTAAATCAGATGCATGATGCATATATAGAAAAATAAATCTATAATTCAAAATATCCTTTTGAGAATCTTATAATACATGACACTCGGTTTAGATATTTGAATGTGGATCATAGTTGTAATGGGAGAAAATCAAGTAAAAATCAATCCTATTCTTTATATATCTAGATCATGGAAAAGAGTCTTAATAAGGAGAAATTTTCACAGATAATAGATCTCAAGAACATAATATAATTATTCCAGAATTTAAAAGTGCATGGATAATTATTTACATTACATTAATAGAAAGTGTGTAACACAAGTAAACATCTAAGATAATCCAGGTATTAGATTTTTAAAAATTGTTAAGTGCCGCTGTATTTTCTTACTTTATAGCAAGCTGCTTCTGTTCAGAAGTTAGATCTTCAGCTTTTTTACCTATTCCTATCAAAAAGACATAACAATTAAACTTTGCAAAAGAGAGGCAACTATAGACAATAAAATTCAATTCTAATCAAAATTCATACATCAATAGACGCTGCATCTAACATTTATTGTCTGAGGGCTTCAGAAAGGGGATCTGGGTTGTAGAAACTACTTTAGACGATTCCTAGAAATTATGTTGGCTTATGGATAAAGAAATGCTTGATATATACATTTATTATAAACTTATATTAAATGAACTTTCATAGATCCTCAGATTAGGAACTGTAGTCAGCAAGGGACTCCAGTTATCCCAACAATCTTCTTATCAGACTCTAATTTCAGAATAGGTGAAGAAATACAGCTCTTAGTAGCATGTGTGTTTTTCTGCCAAAGGTGCTAGGCACTGCCAGGGATCTTTGTTTAAAAGAATAAATAGGTGAACGGTAGCTAGAAACTTACCAACAATAAAGGTAGACCGTATTACACATTAGTGTAATAAAATAATAAAAAACAATTTTACTGGTCCTATAAAATGAGATGAGATTAACTCCAGAGTTTTATATGAACATATTAAAATGAGTGGACAACCAATAAATAGGAGCATGGGAGAAATGTGTGATGTAAACAGAATGTTTGACTCTTATTTGGACCTACATTGTCTGGTCCATCAATGTCCTCAGGCATTCAGAAGTTAGAATTGGCTTTTTTCCAAAAAACGTTAAGCAGAGAACTAAGTCTATCAGGAAATCAGGAAGTTGAGAAGTCCAGGACCCTTCCATACAATTATCAAGAAAACTGTATCAATGTGATAATGTCGTCTCCCAGGAGCCAGTCTCGATCTGAGGGAAATTTTAATTTTTAATCTTTTTTTAAAAAAAAAGTTAGACTCAATCTAATTAGATTAAGTAATTTTGGATGAGCCAAAAGTTCACACTGTATATCACTGACACAACACTGAAGAGAAAAAATGATTTAAATCCTCCCCCCTCCCCCCCTCCAAGAATTCAAGGATGAATTGCGGTGGCGCAGTGGTTAGAGTGCAGTACTGCAGGCTACTTCTGCTGATCACTGGCAGCCTGCAATTTGACAGATCAAATCTCACCAGGCTCAAGGTTGACTCAGCCTTCCATCCTTCCAAGGTCGGTAAAATGAGGATCCAGATTGTTGGGGGCAATATGCTGACTCTGTAAACTGCTTAGAGAGGACTGTGAAGCGGTATATAAGTCTAAGTGCTATTGCTATTGCTATTGCTATCTAAATGTTCTCATTTATTCCAGTCTCTTTCTTTGTAATACAGGTAAGGCAGAACACAATGTTTCAAAATTCTGTTAAGAGAATGTTAAACCTACAAATGTTCATTCCAAAATAAATATTGATACTTCTGCTGTCAAGGGGAAAATGAAATTGATAACTATTTAGGTAGAAAGGGTCTATGCAGCTTTTAAACTCTTCCATGACTAACAAAATCATATAATTGGTTAAGGAATCAGTTGTTCGTTTGACAATTATATCTTTTCCTCCAGGAGTTATATGGGGTGCACCAAAGTCATTCAGATAGTTTCCATGGTTGAGGTTTGACTAGGAATTGGAGCTCCTGAGTCCTTGTGAGTCATTAGCTACCACACCTTTTTAAAAAAAATCCTTCCTTAAATATGACTCAGTCCATCAAAACAATTAAGGATGCAATTTCTGACAACTTTCTTATGATTTATATAGATTATTTGTAATGTTTTCAGTTCTATTCTATTTATAAAAAACAGAACAAATAAGGGTTAAATAAGCAAAACTGTCCATAGACTTCAGGGTTTTTAAAATTATTATTACCAAACCTTAATTGTAACAAGATGACTTCAAGATCTTGGCAGAGACAACACATAGTGACTACTTTTTCCCCAAAGGCTGCCAATGTCTATTTAGAGGATTTTACACACAAGATGGAAAATGGGAAAATAATCTTCCTTACCATCATGAACCTGGAATGCAAGAGTTGTGATCTTTTGAGTTACAATCATCAATGGGCTGTAATAAAAGGCAGAAAGATAGCATTTTGCATGCTCCAATGTGTTTGCATTTTTTACCTTAATGCATTCTTACAATTTAAACAAGCTGCAGATCAAATATTTTTGGACCAATTCCCATCAGACACAGATAAAATGGCAAAGACAATGGATTATAAGAATTATTAAAGTCCAGAGTAGCCAGAAATGATCAGAATGTCTCCCTGTGGCTACCACTATATATATACAGACTGTGTTCACACAGCACAGGAAGATGCAATTTGCTTAAGCCTGGGTTATTGACTAAACCACAATGACTTGCATTCATAACCATCATAAATCATAGTTAACAAACTACAAGAGATGGATTCACCCAATGTCGTAAAGCAAAATTGAGCCAGCTCAGCTATGGTTTAACAGCTTGTCTGAGCTCAGCTATACATAATTATTTGTATCATGACAATCATCTAAGTTAGGCAATATCACATACTAGGCTTCATAGGTGTCTGAAAAAGTGAAACTTGTGTCTTCCCTGTTCAGAACTGATATTTGATATGGGTTTGAAATGCACAAGCTGCAATACTCATTGGGAATCTATCATTTTGTGCACAAAGACTTTGCTTCCATACAAACATGCATACAACTGCAACGATAGTTCAACGGTAGCAAGAGGCCTTTATACATTAGGATTCACCTACTGAAATGGGAATCTTACAAGGCTACCCTGAAGACTGTTTAGAAGTTACATGCTGCATACAATGTGTGTATTTGCTATATGGCAAGGAGGGCAAACGACTAAATAATACCTTCCTGTTTTGTTGGTAGCGTTAAATGCATAACTTAATATAAATGTATACTTTATATAATTTTAAAGGGTTATATTTTAATGCATGCTCTTTCTTGCTTTAGGAAATTTGTTCTGAACAGTAACATTACACAGTGGTGGCAAAACTACAAGGCTGTGTATTTGAAACAGCTGTTCAGCAATAGGTTGATTACATTCCCTTGTCAGCACATCCTCTTGATCAATTACTTCTGTGTTTAAACACACAGCTTACAAGTCAAGCCAATTTTGTAGCAAATTCATTACAAGTTGATCTCCAGGTACACATAGTTCAAATGACATTGTATCTTCCCAAATGTGCATGCGTGTAGTAAATAATTAACAAGCACTGTAGTTTGCTTTGCAGAGAAACATTATAATGAACTTAATCTGTGTACTTTCAGTTAAACACCAGAATTTAAACGACAGCCAAGATATTAGCTTAACCTAGACGTCTAATTCTGTCAGTGATTCCTAACTTTAATTTCTCACCTGTGAGAACAATGTTTTGTGAAGAAGAAACTATTACACATATGTTAAACAAGAAGCCACCCTAACAGCATCTAACACTGAGTAGGGTGATCACTTATCATTTCCTGTACTTTTTCTACTACTAGAAGCAGTGAGTTTCAAAAATTAGTAGCAGAATAATAAATGCCGAATAATTCTAATTCAAATTCAGCAGCTAAGATTTGATGCCGATTCATCATCGTGCACCATGTATAATATATACACACATGCTCTTTAAGATGAATTAAAATTAGAGTATTGTTAGTTTTTAGCCCTTGACTCATTTCAGTGATTATCTGTGGGGCTTATTGTGGCAATCTGTGTTCAGCAGTGATGGCACGAGGGGGGAAATAACTGTCCCTGTGTCTAATGTCTTGGAATACATATAATACCCTATAGTGCCATCCTGAGGGAAGGAGTTGACGCAGTTTGTGTCCAGGATGTGAAGGCTGAGAAGATACCTGCAAACCCCTCACATCCTGAACACAAACTGTTTCAACTTCTCCCTCAGGATAGCGCTATAGGGCATTGCATGCCAAGACAACTAGACACCGGGACACTTTTTTCCTCTCATGCCATCGCTCTACTGAACATCTAATTCTCACAGTTCTATCTAATGTGTACATATATCAACCCATAGAGTATGGCTGTAGTATTATTATTTATTCTTTTATTATCTTATTATTATCTTCTCTGTTGCCTTGCAAGTACACCGAATGCTTCTGCACCAAAGACAAATTCCTTGTGTGTCTAATCACACTTGGCCAAATCAAGGATTCAAGGCCTTGTGGCTGGCTGGTGTGGCTAGGGGATATGGGGTTGGCCAAAGTATGATGCTTGTGGTGGCACTTCAGCCAGCACTAGCCCTGAAGTAGACGCCCTGGGACAATGGCAACGGGCTGAAATTGCTGAAGGGTAGCACCGCCCGCGAGTGCTGCCTCAGGACTTACACCAAAGCAAGCCCCTCACTCCTTAATGCCTGCCACAGCACCCACTCTGCAGACCATACGTCTCTCTTTGTGGCCTACCTGGGACTCCTTACTCTTCCTACATTGTGGTCATGCAAGGTCCTCACTTAACAACATGCACAGTTCTGGGATTACCACAGCAACTGGAATTAACACAATTTCAGTTGCTAAACAATGTGTTCACGAGGTTGCAGTTTATGACTCCATCACTTAACAATGGAAATCCTGGTCCTAATTGCAGTTGTACCCCGAGGACTACCTGTAAACCCGAGGACTACCTGTAGGTGAAGGTTGGATGAGAATACAGACAGACCTTGAGTGACGACCATTCATTCAGTGACTGTTTGAAGTTATAGCAGTGCTGAACAAATGGTAACTATTGGTCCCTGAAGCGCTACCCGCAGTCACATGATCAATGTTTGGGTGCTTTACAGCCCAGCTGCATTTATGACTGCAAGGGCACTTCTATTCTATTCTATTCTATTCTATTCTATTCTATTCTATTCTATTCTATTCTATTCCATTCCATTCCATTCCATTCCATTCCATTCCACCAACCCGCTCTCCTGTCCTTCATCTTTGCCCTTTTAGCAATCTGCATCGCAGCAGTACTTGGTGGCGGCACTGGGGCTGAAATAGAGGCGTAGGGCCTTTAGCAGTCTCAATGACTACCACTGACCCCGGGCATCAACTTTAGCCCCAGGGTTGCCAGCACCACCGAGAAGTGCGGCCTCAAGCCTTCCATAGCCATGGAATTATTCCAACTGAAATATTTGTAGTTTCAGTTCAAATTTTGTCTTTATTCATTTATGAAAGTTTTGATGCCTTTCCTTCTAATACTTTTGAGATTCCTTTTGTGAGATCACCACATGATATGATTTGTTAGCCTTAGGTCTTTGTCGGTTTAGGGGCACTTTCCCAACCCAACATTCTTGAAATGTATCCACCTATGTGTCACGTAGTGAATATTGTCAGTTGTATGTCTATGCAGGGTGATACACCCCTATCCTAATATTATGGTACATTCCAATATAAGCAGAACACGTGATATGATGAGTGCGCATGTGTGCATTCCTAAACCACCATCAATTCTCTTCTGCCTTAGCTGTTGACCTGAACGGTCGTGTTTTCTTAGCAAATATGTAATTATTCAGGATTTATTGTTTTTGTACTGAAATAAATATTTTCTATTAGACTTTTAATCTCGGCTTTATTTCTAACTGTCTGAATTCCAAGAAAAGATCTAGATCGCCTCTATGAGATATTTATTCTCACCTCAACACTATGTTGCTATGGAATTAAAGGTTTTGTGACCCAGAATATCTAAAGGAAATGTTCCCATCGCTGGCAACAGCATTTCCAAAACTCCTATCTGAAATGTACTAGGCTTATTGTACAGAGTGTATTTCCCACAACCCTTAATAAGTATCTTTACCATAAACTTGCAACTGAAGCCACTGGAATGGCTAGATTCAAAAGATAAAGGGCCAGGAAGCCTTTTGACAGGTCTGATGAAGATGCATACTGAAATGCCATTTTTACTGTACAACCATTAAAGTTGTAGGATTTTGCTGATTAAGCATATCTTTGTATGTCTGGAAAAATGGAAAAGATGAAGTGCTCCAACTGGTCAAATGTCTAAACAAAGAGCTCTTGTCAAACCTCTTCTCTTTGTCTGAATTATAAACAGTTGTTAAAACTGGGAAAAAAGAAAGAAACTTACCAAGATTATCTTCTTATATTAAAAAAGTAAGACATTAAAAATTATTTAAAAATATAAAACTATAGTTATAAATGTATAAAATCATTAAAAAACCCAAAAAGAACCAGGACAGCTAATGAAATGCAAGATTATCTAAACATTTTACTTTTTAAGCAGGTAGAAAAAACACTGTATGAAAATGTATTTTAATTAAGATGTTTAAATACATTCAGACTGGCCATGGTTAGTTACTGTGTATAAGCAATCCTGCAATGTTTCAAAGACTATTTTCAATAGAAGGTTACTAATTCTACCTATGCCAGGTGAGCCGATTAAATTGCATACTTAAAAATGGACTAAATATACTTCAAGAAAAAAGCTGCAGCAAAAGAACAATAATAAAGCAGCACAGTATTTATTCCTGCAAAAGACACGTTATATAAAATACATTTCTAATTTTTGAAACTGTGGTGGCACAGTGGTTAGAATGCACTACTGCAAGCTACTTCTGCTGACTGCTGGATGCCTGAATTTGGCAGTTTGAATCTCACCAGGCTCAAGGTTGACTCAGCCTTCCATCCTTCCAAGATTGGTAAAATGAGGACCCAGATTGTTGGGGGCAATATGCTGACTCTGTAAACCACTTAGAGAGGGCTGTAAAGCACTGTGAAGTGGTATATAAGTTTAAGTGCTATTGCTATGGCTATTGAGACACATAGTTCCAATATTCAACATCTCGCTTTTGGCCCTATCAACAGGCCTGATTCATTTGAAATGTAAATATTTACTAAAAGACTGGAAGATTATTTCCCTCACCAACAGTTTAAAATTCATCTAGTTCCATCATCTACATGTACATTTTGACATATTAATTAAAATAAATCATATGATACTGAATTCCTCTGATTTCTATTTATTATAGTATAAAAATATGTATTAGTACTACTTACCCTGAGAAATCTGTAGTGAGAATACCATACTGGAATATATATATCCGGCTAATATGGCACAGTGTGAGGTATCCCATAGCTACCAAAAAAGAATACCTAGAATCATATGCATTGATAGTATGAAACACTTTAGACAAAACACTGTAATCAAAAGAACTGTAAGTACAGTAGAACCTGGCTCCCAATCCAGCTATTTATTTTGTTTTGCTGTATTTTAGACAGCAAAATTTCATAATCCCTTATGGCTTTCTTATAATCTGTGGATCTATAAACTATAGCTAAAATATAACCAATCTCAATAAAAATAGTTTTAGCCATCCTGTGGAATTGATGCCTGGATTTGGTCTATTTGGTGGGATTCATATCAATCTTGTGAATCGGATTGTGCTATACCTCCTCCTCCTTAGAGTTCAGTGAATTAGAAGGTGTCTGTCTGAGCCATTTCAGAGTATTTTCTGTCTGTTGTAGACGTAAAGAGTCACCTTATAGGGGAGATGTGTGACACGTGAATATTTAATAAATACCGTATTTTTCGGAGTATAAGACGCACCTTTTTACCCCCAAAAATAAGGTGAAAATTTGGGTGCGTCTTATACACCGAATGCAGCCCCACCCACCCCCACCCTTTGGCCTCTGTCTTCCAACAATTTACCTGATTGCAGCAAAGAGGGAAGAGCCTGTAAAGCCAAGCAACTCAGTAGCAGTTTCCCGACCTACAGCTGATTAGGTTTGCCAGTGGGAAAATGAAAGTGAAACTAGCTACAAAGAGGCAAATAGCTGGGAGAGACATGCAGATTTTTATTTTCTGCTGGCTGCAAGGGGGTAAGTGAATAACTATAAATGTCTGTAGAATGTTCAAATTATTTGACTTATTTTTAAAAGACTGCTTTATTATTGTTCTAGCCAGGTGTCTCCAACCTTGGCAATTTTAAGACTTGTGGACTTCAACTCCCAGAATTCCACAGCCAGCTTTGTTAGCTTTGCTGGCTGTGGAATTCTGGGAGTTGAAGTCCACAAGTCTTAAAGTTGCCAAGGTTGGAGACCTCTAGACAACTTAACAAAATAAAGAAGCTTTTTAAAATAAATGCTTGCTCTGAAGAGGTCCAGTGCTATTGTATCTTCTTTTAAATAATAGAATATATACTTCCAGAAATTTTAATTAATTTTAACAACTCTGTACAAGTATAGTCTGAAATGTAACAGTGTCCTGTTTAGTATTATAGTTAAATCCTGACTTACCTTGGAGTAGATCTATTTAAATAATTGGGAGGAGTTAGTGTGACTACATTTAAGAAAACTTTCTGGCATAATGTACATTTCTCCAATTCTTTGCTATTTCTATGGGTCAGGCACACATGCACAGAAATACACAGCAAACAGTGTATATCATCTGTGCTGTTTGCTGTTTGGCAAATTGCTTGGAGGCAGAGGCCTTTTTTCCTTGTTTTCCTCCCCCAAAACTAAGGTGCGTCTTATACTCCGAAAAATATGGTAAGTAAAAATATACAGCATTTCAACCATCATTCTGGCATTGGATTTTGTACATCTCCATCGAGGTATAATCTTCCTTGCTCTTTGTAATAAGTGCATTTAATCAGTATTCCACAATGCCTTAAAATGGCTGAAATAAGAGATGCCACAAGACAAGAACACAAGGTCACGAGCAACCATTAATCAGATCAGTAAAGGAACATAAAGAAACAACATTTTAAAATATTACTGTTTTTAACACTTATGATAGACATACGAACTTACCTATGAATGTTGGCAATACTGGCCATGTTCATGATGAAATAACTTATCATCACTAAAGTAAAAATATGGATGGAGTACCTTGGAAGAGAAGAAGAAAAAGAAATTCCATTTTCCAAAGTCAGTAATAGCTAACAGACAACAACACTTTTCTGAATGAACTAAAAGTGAAGGAGTCGCTGAGGATTTTTACCCCACTAATCATTGCAGAGTCTGGGGGTGGTGCTCATCTCTAGTTCAAGACCATTGAGCCAGCGCTGTCTGAAGATATTTACATGGTCATGTGGCCAGCATGACATCATGGAGCACTTTTACCTTCCCACTGAAGTGATACCTATATATCTACTCACATTTGCATGCTTTCAATTGCTAGATGGGCAGGAACGCCCCTATTGGAACACTGCTATCATGTGGCCTAGAGGTGGAACTCTTGCCTCACAATCAGGGGGTTGTGAGTTCGATCCTAGGTAGAGGCAGATGTAGGGTCTCCTGCTTGGGCAGGGGGTTGGACTAGATGACCTGCAAGGCCCCTTCCAACTCTGTTAATCTATTAAACATCTGTTAAATCAAGTTCACCCCATCATGTGGTATTCGGGCCTCAAACCTGGGCTGCCAGCTTTCAAGCCAAGAAGCCCAGGATCTTAACTGCTCAGCCATACACCAACCTAAAATTAACTAAAAGTTATGTAGAAAGAATCCAGTCATAAAAATCCATCTGAATCAGTGTTTACTTTTTTTAAAAAAGTAAACTCCTTTGCTCTTGCTCTCTTCCTCATAAATCACAGACTGAAAACATGCTTCTTTCTTGGAATATGTACCTGCTGATAAAAGAGCTTTGACGTTTTGTTTTCATAAAATTACGGTTGCCCAACAGAATGTTTTACAATTCCCAGCATACAAGCTACTCAATTCATAGTCACATTGAATAGAAAGGTAGACAGGAATGACTCACCAACCAAAGCAGAAGAGGGCAAAATATATTCCCAAAATTGTGGCGAATGCATGACGAACACCGGAGTTGGCTTGACTAGGCCTTAAGTACAAGCGAAACCAAAATGCAGCCAAGAGTGCACAAAGCTGACAAGCAACGAAATTGACCTAAAGGAATAAGAAAATAGTTTGGAATGTCTCAGAATCATTAGCAAGAAAAAAATATGACATAAAATCCTGGAGATGTCGTAGGAAATTTCTCATCACAATTATCATTCTCCTTTAAAGAAGTGGGGAGAAAGGAAGTACCGTATTTTTCGGAGTATTAGACGCACCTTTTTATCCCCAAAAGAGGGTGAAAACTTGGGTGCGTCTTATACACTGAATGTAGCCCCAGCCACCCCTACCCTTTGGCCTCTGTCTTCCAGCAATTTACCTGTTTGCAGCAAAGAGGGAAGAGCCTGTAAAGCCAAGCAAGTCAGTAGCAGCTTCCCGACATACAGCTGACTTGCCACGTGCTAAAATGAAACTGAAACTGCAAACAGGCAAATAGCTGGGAGAGACACGCAGATTTTTATTTTTTGCTGAACTGGATGGAAGGGGGTAAGTGAATAACTATAAATGTCTGTAGAATGTTCAAATTATTAGACTTATTTTTTAAAGACTGCTTTATTATTGTTCTAGAGCCAGGGGTCTCCAACCTTGGCAATTTTAAGACTTGTGGACTTCAACTCTCAGAATTCCTACAGCCAGCTTTGTTAGCTTTGCTGGCTGTGGAATTCTGGGATTTGAAGTCCACAAGTCTTAAAGTTGCCAAGGTTGGAGATCCCTGTAAATCTAGACAACTTAACAAAATAAA